>JAAOWG010000060.1:0-52991 GCA_036491945.1 Paranurophorus simplex
CCATCAATTTAACATTGTTATTGCTGCAAATGTCCTTCATGCTACAAAACGACTAAGAGACACTTGTTGTAACGTGAGACATCTTATGGTGCCCTCGGGATTGTTGCTACTTGTGGAATTACTTGCTTCCACTTCATTACTTGATTCGACATTTGGACTTCTTCAGGGCTTTTGGAGTTTTGAAGACTTTGATATAAGAAAAGACTCACCAATATTGGGAGAAGATGGATGGAGGAAATTGTTGAAGAATGTTGGTTTTGCCTCACCTGTCATTGTCCTACCAACGTGTTTAGCAAGTGCAGGTCTAGTGGTAGCGGAAGCTAATGATCAAATTGAACCCTACTGTACACCCATCCCTTCAAAAATAAACAAATGGATTATTTTTGCACCTCAAATATCGGCGATGGGCACATGTTTGCAAAGGCTGTTGCATAATATGTCTAAAGAAACCCAAGCACTGAATGAGCTAGATTCCTCAATGGACTTTAATGCTGTGGAGGGAATTATTTTTCTTGCAACAGGACAATCTGAAGATGTTATTCCGAATTCTTTCGCCCTCGTCAATAGCTGTCTCAACTTGCTTCAAACTCTTTTGAAAAAATCCACAGAGATGCCAAAACTATTTGTCGTCACTCGAGGAACTGCTGCTATACCTGAAGACGATGCAGTTTCATTCCCAACGGTTTCTCCACTTGTTGGAATGTTTCGATCATTCTTATCTGAAAATCCGAGTCTTCAAGGTAGACATATTGATACACAAATAAATTCAAGTGGAGTTGAAGAAGAAGCGATGCAGATTTTAAGGGAACTTTGGAACGACGATGATCCAGACTACCATGTTTACTACCGTGATGGGCTACGATATGTTCGACGATTAGTTCCAACAAAAATTGCTACAATTCAGCAACCGCTTTCTTTGCCAAATTCTCCATTTGTATTGAAGCTCCCAGAATCAAAATCTATCTCCGATCTTAGCTTCATTCCACTCGTCCCTAAAGAGCCGAAGGGATCAGAAGTCACTGTGTCCGTGGTAGCTTCAGCTCTAAATTTCAAGGATGTTCTAAGTGTAATTAAACCAAGTACAGAGTTTACAGAAAGCAACCATGTGGGATATGATTATGCAGGCGTTGTCATAAAAATTGGACCTTACGTCAAGAATAGAAAAATTGGTGACTTTGTTATTGGATGGCAAAGCAAGAATCAAGCTCAACCCCTTCCTTCTGTTGTAACAAATATAGAAGAGTGGACTGCCCTACTTCCACCAAACTTTTCATTTGTTGAGGGTGCCTCCCTTCCAAGCATCTTTTTATCTGCATATGACTTCCTAATTAATGTAGCCGATTTAAAAGCAGGTGAAAAAGTCTTGATTCACACAGCCGCTGGTGGAGTAGGGCTAATGGCAATACAAATCGCTAATCTTTTGGGAGCTGAAGTTTTTGCAACGGCTGGATCCAAAAGAAAGAGAGCATATCTCAAACACATTGGGGTGCAACACGTATTTTCGTCCAGAAGCTTGGATTTTGGTGAAGCACTTATGGTAGCGACTGCAGGGGTTGGGGTTGACGTTGTGCTTAATTCGTTAACAAGTCCAGGCTTCAAAGAAACGAGTCTAAAATGTTTAAAATACAATTCTGGAGCAAGATTTGTGGAAATGAGTAAACTAGGAATTTGGAGTATTGACGAAGTCAGAGAAATGAGAAAAGATGTTCACTATTCTGTACAAGATATACTAAGTGTGGATACTCCAGTGATTGCGAAAATGTATCATGTGCTAGAAAAATGGATGTCCGATGGGACAATTCAACCTTTACCTTGCATCCAATACCCTGCATCCCATATTAAAGATGCATTAACGTTTTTGAAGGAAACAAAACAAATTGGAAAGGTTGTCATCAATATGAAACGAAATGATGAAAGAAAGTTCCAACCCTTCAATGACAGAAGTTCATATTTAATAACGGGTGGGTGCGGTGGGATTGGATTTGAGGTTTGTAAATGGATGTGTCAAAATGGGGCAACTTCTTTCATTCTTTTGGGAAGAAGGCCTCCAGTAGATGGAATTTTACAAGAAATTAAAGAACTGGAGAAGGATGGAAAACGCATAACACTAATGCAAGGGGATGTTGGAGACTTTAAATTTTTGGAACAAGTCTTTAAATCAATTGAGCTGCTAAAGCTTCCTCCAATACGGGGTGTAATGCATTCCGCTGGTAATCTTTCAGATGCCACGATTGGAAACCAATCAATGGAAAAATTTGAAGCCACCCTATACCCAAAACTTGTTGGAAGTTGGAACCTTCATCTCTTAACGCAGCGCATTCAGCTTGAACATTTTGTTCTTTTTTCATCCATTGCTGCACTCTTGGGTTCTCCAGGACAAAGCAACCACGCTGCTGCAAATTGCTTTTTGGATTCTTTAGCTCAATACCGTCACTCAATTGGCCTTCCTGCTACAACAATAAATTGGGGGCAATGGGGAGAAGTGGGGGTGGCTGTTGGAAAAACCTTATCATATACCCTTCCTATGGAAAGTGATGACGCTCTGAATGCCCTTGGGTTTTCCCTACACTCCCATATTACTCAATTAGTTGTTTATAACTTTGTTCCAAATAATGTATTGTCCACTCTGCCTTGGTTAAAATCATACCTGCAATTTTGTACTCTCATTGACCACCGCGCAGATGGCCATGACTTGGCAACTACTGAAAGTTTTATGAGAGAGCTGAATGAAGCAGGAACTGATAAGAATAAGCTTGAAGTGATGATCAAGCATACAAAATCCATTCTATGCCATATACTTCGACCAGATAAAGATATTGGAATTCATCAACAATTTCATGAGCTTGGGGTTGATTCCTTGATGATTGTTGAGCTTAAAAATGGTCTACAACATTTGGTGGGAAAGAGAATAACGATTAAATCAATGGATCTAGCTGATCACAATACCCTGCATCAAATTTCTACCAAAATTCTATCACTACTTTTGCAAAAGGAAGAGGACCATGATGGGGGTATAGAGGTTAAAAATCTAATCCTCCAAGATTCTCTTTTGTGGGAGACTATTCAGCCAGAGAATGCTCAACCCCCCGTCCCCAACTCAAAGATTTGTTCCATCTTTTTGACAGGATCAACTGGAAATCTTGGACCATACTTGTTACAACAATTGTCTCAACAACGACAAATTAAAAACATTACTTGCCTGGTGAGAGGGGACGCTAATATGAGTGGAAAAGAGAGATTGCTTAGTCGTCTTCAAAAGTTGGAACTTTTGGATACAACGGACTTGAGGAAAGTTGTTGTTGTTGAAGGGGATGTGACGGAGCCTCAATTTGCATTGTCCTTGGAACAATACAATCATTTAACTCAGAAAGTTGATGCGATATTTCACGCTGCAGTGTACGTTGGACATTTGGAGCCTTATGGAACATTAAGTAATAATCGAAAGGTAGGATAAAGGACCTTTGATTTTTGGTCATTTGTTTCAATTACTGTTTAGGTGAATGTTCAAGGGATGCAAAGGATTTTGGAGTTTGCATCCAAAAATAGGATAAAACACTTGAGCCACGCTTCATCTTTTGTTACAATTAGCAAATTTAAAACTGGAACTCTTGACTTTTCCGAAGACTGGCCTCAAGATGGTGACTACGATTCACACCATAATTTTGGATACGGGGTGTCCAAATTTGTGTCGGAACGTTTAGTCGCAGTTGGAGCAGAGAAGGGAATCCCCATTCAAGTTATAAGATATCCCACAATTGCTGGAGAAAGTAAGAGTGGAAGACACGATGCTAAAAATAATCATTTTCTTCACCGATGTATTCACATGCTACAAACTGGAGAAATACCGGACAAAACTCCACTGATTTCTGTCCCAGTTGATATTTGTGCATCCCTTGCCGTTCAACTTTTCTTGAGAGAAAATCCACCCTCTGGAATAATCAATCTGATTAATCCCCATCTTCGAATGGAAAAGGATTTACAGTCTCTTGTCCCTGCACTTGGCTCTAAACTAAAATTTATAAATGTTATTAAGAGGGCCGTAAATGAGTCCTCTAAATCAACAAACTTTGTTCAAACTTTGAAACTCAAAAGTGCAGATGAAGATTTGGATTTGACTCCAATCATGTCCGAAATTGAAGCCAGTTTCAACAATGGTGGGGTTATAGGGATTATCAACAATAAACACGTTGCAGAATTCCTTGAAGCTAATTTTGCTCCAATTTGTAAACTTGTTTCTTCTTCAGAATTCATTGAAAGGTTGGAGGGAAACAAAGATTCTTTACTTCGTCCATGGACAGATTTCTACAAAGAAGTTGCAAATCCTGAAAAAGATGAAACATTAATGCCTACTGATTCCGATCCCATCAGTTTTGCTGAGACAGGAAAAATTTCTGCAGCCTTTCCAAACATATCGGAATTGGTTCCGGATCCAATTGAAATCATTCGCAGGGATGTGGAAGCTGCCTTTGAATTCATTTTGAACAATAAACAATAAATAATTTAACTGAACTCCTTAATAAATAATAAACGATCCAAAAATGAAATAACAGGGATTTATTAATATCCATATTTGATTCAAATTGAATTGAACACTTTGAAAAACTGAGAAAAGCTTGAATATTGCACATATTTTAATCTCTATTTTATGCAATGAATTACTATACTTCCGTGGAAAGATATGCTGATATCATCTTTAAAGTTGGAAGTCAAAGTACTGCAGTTCAAGAAGCTGTAAAATATAAACACTCCAGTGAAAAAAGAACAATTCCTTTAAATAACTGTCAAAAGCTGATTGAAATGAATCGCGAATCCCTTTATTGTTTCTCTTCATTTTCATTCGATGTGAAACATGAAAAGTTTCTAATTCTCTTTTTTAAATAATTCATAATGTGAAAATTTTCCATTATATTTTATAACCCACTGCATTAAATAAGTTAGAAGTTGTGAGGCTAAATGAATATTGCACCTGCCGCCGCATCATAAAATATTATTGAATTTAAAAGTTATCGAACTATAAATGTATGCAGAGTCAACGCCGATGATATAAGTATTCCAAGAATTATCTCTCAGTTATTCGATTGCAGTTATTTAAGCATAATGGATTTTAAAACTGCTTTCCTGGTAATCAAATTACATCACATGGATAAAGATACAAACAACTAATTTTAGTTTCCAGCTATTTCATCTTCAAGCCTTTGCAATTGAAGGGAGTAAGGACGAAACAATTAAAATTGAAACAAACACGAAATCAAGCACTAGTCCTGCTTGTACAAAGCCTGGACTAATTGCAGATGAGGATGACCCTCGAGTATATTATTGCTGCAGTTGGAACAATTCAAAGCAAAAATTTGATATTGAAACCAAAATTTGTTCTGTAGGTAAAGTGTTTGATGTAAAAAGAGGTGAATGCCAACAAACTTCTACTAATTCTTCATCCGAATACGAATGTAAGTGGTTCATATAAATTCTTTATGCTATTCATTGACAAATATTTTTAAGGCCTCAAAAAAAATATAGAGCAAGACGCAATTCGCACTTGTTTTGATGAAACGCTCCAAGTCCTTGAGGAGCAATTAGATGAATTTATAGATGCTGCCGCGTATCGTGGAGATCCACGTCGAAATTTTCATCTTTCTGTACGCGACATTCATTTAAACATGAGACAAAATTATGCCAATCTTGTTCAAAATACGGGACAAAATATTTATCCCTTAATTGTTGCAACTGAAAACGACACACCGGAATTATCAGGAGTGGGTGGGGTATACAAAGTATATTTCAGGAATGGAACAATGCGGGTGGGTCATAAAATTAATTAATTTACATAAGGTACAAAAAATACTTTAATATGCAGAGGATTGTTCCTGTCAGCTCTGAATTTGAATTACACAAATGCCTTAGTCACATTGTTTTGGGAATATTTTCAATCATTGCTCCATATTTTCGATCTCAATCCTCCATTAATTGGCAGCCGGCTCTTAAAACGTTGCAACTCCGGATATCTGAAGCGAACTTCTCCCTATCAACGTCTGGGCTTCAAAGAAAAGAACATGAGCACGCTCAATCCATTTTATTAAAGACTGACAAATTTATTAGTGATACACTCAAGCAGAATGCCGTATCTCATTTAGAGTTTGTTAAATTTTCAACAGAATTAGCTCCATTAATTGATAAAAGCATTCAAATTGCAACAAGGGCTCATGTACAAGCAACAATCCCAGCATTGCAACAATTAAAAGCTGAAATGGGAGAAAAGGAATGGAAAAAAGTTTATGTGATAATTCCCTCAGTGTGGCCTCTTTCCCTTTATAATATAAGGCTTCAAGTGTTTCGAAAGGTTATGGATTTTAAGCAGCTAAAGCAACAAGTACTTATTGTTGAAGGAGTCAAAGGAGATGACGACGCAAGAACAACGCTTGGAAGGATTGTCGCAGACAGAGCCCTTGCACAATTGGTTTTTGGAGGACGTAAAGATGATGAAGCTATGAAGGATCATGTATTCTCTTTGAGCACCGGAAGAGATCTTTTATCAACAGCAGATGAGGATGCTATTAATAAATGGTGTGATGGAAAAGATGAAAGGGACAACAACGGTAGGTGTCCTCTGACTAAGAGCTTTGGAACAATGTTACGACAAGCTCCGTAATTAATAAAATTGTAATGTTTACGGCCAAAACAAGAATAAATCAAATAAAGATTAATATTCGTTTCCTCAACTAATATGTAAAAATATTAATTAGCAACGTCCAAGAAGTCTCCTAATTCCATTGCAATACGCTGCGCCAACTATCCCATTGACAAGGTCCCTTACGGGGGCAGGAGTCCCTATTTTAAGAGCTTCATCCACAATCCCAGTTATATTCCTTGTTGCAGAATTCTGAACAACCTTAGATATTTGTCCAAATAAATAATTGTTATTGTTTCCATTTATGTCATTGCCAGCAGGTGCTTGGATTTGTTGTGCCTGTGCAGGATTTGCATTGATGGGAGCTGGAGTTTGTGGGATACTATTCACAACAGCAGGTTGACGTTGTTGACCCCCTCCAATTATTCCATTAGACGCTCCAGAAATCGTAGCCAAAATCTGCAAGAAAATCCATTTATTTTAATGAGACCCTTTAAATCCTTTAATATTTATCAACCTGATCAACAATCCCTCTTTGATTTCTCTCCATTATTAAATCATCTGCCGCAAGTAGTTGTTCCAAAAACGCTTTCTCTCCTCTTCCTAATCTAGATCTTGTTTGAGCATACATTTCCTCAATTGCAGTGGCATCTTCATCATTCAGTCCTCTAAGACGGCCACTTGCCAAACTCTGTAAAAGCATTGTCAATCTTAAACCCCCTTCAAAAAACCTACCGTTGCAACTAGAGTTGTGAGTACTATTTGAATTGTCCACATTTCCAGGCTTCTTTATTCTTCCACACAAAATTCTGTCCACATTCCATCCTATTTATGCTCCAGAGAAGTTTGCAAATCCCCAATAATTTATGAATTTGGGTTGCAAGTGAAATTTATTACATAATCCTGAAATCTCTGTTGGCTTTCATAAGAACAAAGAGATTATATTTTGCTTGCGAAAAAGTGACTACGGCCATTGGGGAACGTTCGTTCGCCCAACAACAATCCTCCCCCAACAACTACAAACTAACGGCGCTTCTTTCAGTCTTTAATTTGTATTCAGTGAGGAAGGATCACATGAGAGAGCAAGTCAGGAATTCTCTCATTTTTTTAATCCAAAATTAGATCAAAGTGAATCAACAATTTTTAGTCATTTTAATTCAACTCATATGTGTCCCATCATCCCTTGGTTTTAGTGAATGAAGGTAAAGGATCTTGAAGACGGCAAGAAATCCGCCGAAGTCATGTCGCAAGGAGTGAAACGAGCATGGAAATTACGTAAGTTTCTTACAAATTATGAAATTATTGAGAAAATTCGAGGGAGATGAGAAAAGAAATTTTTGAGTTCAATAATTATTTGAGATTTCTTTGATAAAAGTAACAATGGGTTGAAATGATTTGCTTATTAATGTATAAATTTTAATGGAAATCTTTTTGTTGCTTCCGGTTGTTGTGTTGAATTCCATTGTGACTTTACAAATGGATTAAATCATTAAAAAGAAGCATCAAAAGTAGATACTTTCATTTGCGGTTATTGTCCGCAATAATCTGTATTAATGGTGGGAATTAAGATGAAATTTTGGGATTTATTATGGTATACAACTTGTTTTATTTGTGAATATATTGGATTTAAATAGATGAATAGGGCGTTTGTTGGATTTTGCATAAGGAAGGAAGCAGAATCTTTCCATTGTTCGTGATAGGTGTGACTTATCCTCTGCATTGATGATGTAGGTTTAAGAGGAATCCTATTGTTTTGAGGTTTTGCACAAGATAAGGCAAAAGGATTAGCAACAATTGTTTCTCTTAAAATCTGCAGGTTTTGAGCAGTACATACATTTTAACACTCAACTTGAGTAAACTTAATAAAAGAAGATGAGGTTTATTGGTTTTGAAAGATATGAAACCAAGTTGAAGGCATGAAGGATTAATGGATTTAATGTTTCATGCCATGTGAATCTTTGAAACTTTACGAGAACATAAGAAACCTTGTCGAACAACTTTTGTTTAATATTGTAGATTGGAATGGCAGGTTGAAATTATAATAAAGTGTTAGTGTTGCAGTAAGTAGTATAGTGTTAGTACAAAAAGAAATTTACTTCAAGGTTAATATTCTTGATAAAGAGAAGAATGAGTTGGATAATGAGTCCACCCAAATTTAATAACTTGATGCATTTACCATGATACTCCCATACTACCTTTCTTTTTTTATATTATATTAAAAAAATAATAAATAAACAATCTTTTATTGTAATGGGTTTAAATGTTGTTTTAATTCAACGTGTGATATTTGTTTGTACTTGAAGTAGTTTTATCATTCGTGTTATGAAACGTGTGTCATAAGCGGTGACAGGACATATGTCCCATGTTTAGTTATCTGTGATATTGACCGTTATCCTGTTGTGTCCTTTCCCACCCTCAATTATTGTTGGATAATCAAAACGTTCCAAATAAAGATGAAATTCTCAAATTATGCTAAATTATAAACAGTTGTTGGAGTTTAGAATGAATAAGCTGTTACAAAGCTTGGGGTTGTAAACTGCTAAATCCATATTAATAACATAAGTCGTAAAAATTCACAAATACATTAGCCTCAAGTTTGTGGTGAAGGTAGAGAGATACATTTATTCATTTCAAATGACTGATCCAAATATGGAAGGTTGCAAAGCATTGTTTGCTACTTTGAATACTTAAATATTCACCAACTAGAAGAAACACCTACATTACATTTTTGCATGACCATGTAAATTACAAAATAGCAAAGATTCCAATCCTATTACCGCAAAGTTATTGTTGCAAATTTTAAAAGAGGGATTAAACATTAGGATTTATGTGCAGGCTGTTTGGAACGGATGAACTTTTCAAAAGGTTAGGAGGATGCTTTTGTTGCAGCTTTTATTGATAAATTACCATGTGGCGTGGATGGGTGAAAAACTTGGGATGAATGACTCCACAATGACTGTTCATTGTACAGGATACCGTTTGGTTTATGTTTGCTTTCACCCGACACTGCCATGAAACGAAATGAACAATTGATTTCAACCCAACATTGACAATTTCAGACATGATGGTAGTACACATTGGTGACAAATATCCGTTAATCACACAACAACAATTCAACAACGTCATTGCTGTAAATTATAATCTCATAATATAAATCTTGATAAGGTCTTTTACTAAATTTTGGAAAACTGTTGTTGTTGTGAACTTGAATTACATAGTAATAACTGTTGACTGTGTTGACCAGCGTTGACACAATTTAAGGGAATTATTGTAAGGTGTGTCAATTTGCATCAAGTTAAGTCTCTCAAGTCTCATATATGTCCACCTAAGTAGTTTTTACAATAAATTATGAGGGAAAGCTTGAGTTATTATTTTCCTTCCTTCCTTCTTATACGAATACTTGTTTTGCCTATGTTACTTCGTAGATTGTCCATTTGAACTGTGTTTACAAATACTTAATCGATTCTTGTTGTCCTAGATTGCTTCATCATTTATTTACTGTGTGTGTTGAATTGCCACCGATTCTGGAGTGTTCTAATTCTGATATCATATTGACAATCCAGTTGGATCATTCGTGTAAAAATTACATGCTGGCTAGTTTATTACCAACGTTGTTGGAAAATGACATACTTTTTTTTAGTTGACAGATAATGGAAGTTGGCAAACTCTCTCTCTCTCCAGTTCTGTTATTTGTTTATTGGCGGAAGTACCTTCTTATCGAGGAGTTTGTAGAAAATTATAATTCCACGTCAAAAATCTGTGTTATGAATATTTAATGTGTACAAATACAATCGTATCATTTATGCAGGCACCATGCTTGGCTTACCTGATTGACTTTGAATAGAAACTAATAGAAAGAGAGCGCTTATACGAATCTGTGATGCGTTTATGTGTCACTTTGTGCTCAAACTCTATTATTCTACCTTTGTATTTTCTAATAGCGTAATCCCAAAATAGAATTCAACCAAGTTTATGTTTACTGGAACATATAATTTTGTAGCTGTAATTTATATTATTTTAATTAATTTTATCCATGGAATGGGCTGTTTTGCAACAGGAAATCCATGTTAGATGATGTGCAACAAAAGTTCAATCCCCCAAATCCAATTCTATGCATTTTACCACTGTACCTGCATTGTACTTGGAATCTAATTTAGTTTAAAATAATGTAGACTAGAATAATGAAAATAATGACTTTACGTCAAACGCGGCAGGATTTCTGGGAATTGCATTTCAAATATTTTTTGCTCCTTGTTCAATAAAGGTAGTTAAAATTCACCTGCTGCAGTTTTATGAGGCTTCCCCATGCAATAATTTCCCATCGCCTGAAAACATCGCAAGCGATGAGGGTTTGTGACGTGATCAGGGCCGTAAAGCTATATTTTCATTAAATTTAATTTGAGCAATTACAAGATTGAATGCATTTTATAATTTGTGCAGGTGTTAATGCTCCATTTGTTCTCCTCATCTTAGGCACGCCAATCATTAAAAGTCATTATCTTTCTTGATGCAGACTCATGTTCTCAAGTTCTAAATATATTTAAAACAAAGGATTGTGACATGGTTAAGTGTAGCCTAACTTTATATGTTGCAGATAACTCCATTATTAACGTCATTGAACAAATGATGTTTTGTCTACAGCAAATATTTGGCTAGTCCCCCAAGCGTTAGTAATTTAGGTCATATTATTACAGTCTCATATATATGTATGCATTATGTATTATTAAATTCGAATTTCCTCATTGCATTTTTACAATTTGTATGAAATATTGTCATTCAGCAGATCATTAATGGTTAAACCTTTCAACACGTTTAGGATGAAATTAGAAATTTTCAAAATAAGTTTTTGTGCTTCAAGAAATTTGTTAAAGGAGATAATCTGTTTAATCCTCGTTATGTTTTCTATTTAACATGACATTTTTTATCTTTTGCCTTTAGGAACATTTTGTAATCAGGTAATTAGACAGTAGTTGACAAGGAAAATATCAAACAGTCCTTATAGTCGTACTGAATTGGCTTGTTCAATTACGTGAATTTAATATTGACAGAGTAATAACTACAAATTACATACTCTTGAAATCCGAATATGGAATAAAATTCCATATTGTCTTGTCTCACCTAATTCTGAATCTAGTCATTGTAACTTCCTATTCACAATGTTTTATCTGTGAATAAAAACTGTCAGTCTCTTTCTTAACTTGGTAAAAAATTGTTAACCTAAAATAATACTTTTAGCTTCTTAATCAATTTCTCGAAGGTATGCGAAATTGTCTTAAAGATATTGCTTACCTTGGTTCAGAAGAGTCACTACCTATTATAATATTCAATTAGTTTCATATATGGACATGAAATTTCTTGAAACTAAAACAGATATTCAACAAATTTGACAACTCGTTGAAATGAAAGGAAATTGAAAGAATGCATAATTTAGCAAGTAATAGCATCTCAATCCAGCTCTTTTTCAAGAGACAAGGTTGAGTAGCATAAGCACACCTTTATGCATTTTATGTTGATTGTATATTAATGACAAAAATGAAGACCAAATATGGTCGTGGTCATTGCTCAATTGGTGATCAGTACATAGATTCCTTAGGTTCTATTTGTGGTTGATACTGCTAGGATTAGGATTATAGGATTAGCAAAATTACTGCAACTACTCATTTTTGTTGTATGGTCACAAACAGGACACCGATAATATTACGACGCTAAAAGCGTGCCGTTTGAATCCAATACAATTATCTATGTATTGTATGTAGACAGAAATGATCCTTTCATTATCCGTATTGATATTGAGCATATTATGTAGTACGCAATAGTAATCATCTTTGGTTGTTAAATTACGACATTTGCAGGGGAGAATTTTACATACCAATGCAATATCATGCAAAAGAAAATAATTCAAGGTGAAACAAATTCAAGCAATTCAGTGTGAAATAAAGATTGTTTCTTGCTGAAACTATTTAGGTAAAGCGACAACTTGTGTTCACTTTTATTCCATAATGAAGCGTTTACACTTTATGAAGCAGCTCAAGATTTATAAAAAAAATCTAAAATTTTTCATTTTTTGATTCAACTCACAATTCTGCATTACTCATAGTTTTTATCCGTACTTTGTGAAAAGCTCAGGCAGATTCAAGGTCTCAGAACGAAAAAGCCCGTTGGATAAAATCATTCATCCAAATCATAGTATTTTCTTTGATATAGAAAAATAGAATAGAAAAATCATTTACGGAACTCACTAATTTAAATTTGAAAATGCCCAAAATGATTTTTGAACTATGAACAAGTTTAAATAATTGCATCCTCTTTCATTTTTTTTGCTTTAGCTGTGGCCATTTTATTTGCATGTTTAACAGACAGCGAATTTATTATACATATTAGTATTACATATTTACTTTAGGTAAGTAAACGAAGACAAGGATTCGTTACTTTAGCGATGTAGTGCCTTGACAAACGCAAAGAACAGAGTACTTCCATATATGGCAAGGCTTAATGCGGAGAGTACTTTTTATAAACACAGCATGATGTACATACATAGTGTTTCGTATATCTGAGGAATATTTAAATGTAAAGATGTTCACAACAATCAGTGGAAGCTATTCTCATTAGTCATTCATTAGTCTTTGAATGAACACAACGAGAATCTTAATTTTGTTTGGTGTCGATGGCTGGATTTATAATTGACATAGATATCTCAGATGATGTGCCAATCAAATGACAATCACTCGCCGCCCTTTGGCATGTAATTATTACTACTTTCCAATTTTATGGACTTTGAAATCTATTATGTTTATCATTAGTTATTTGCAAGGTTTCACATTTTTCGCTTCGTTTTGGTTTTTAAACAACGAGCGATTCAAATTTTACGATTGTCAAGCACATAAATTTTCATCATTGCCAAACAGTGAGGACGAATAACTTAATGAGGCTCATTTTCTCTAATTAGGTGTGAAAACCTTAAAGTTTTTGGCTTCTCCTTAACTGAATGTTGTCAATACCAATTTTGTGGTTACAATTTGTTGAAATGGGAGGTAGATAATTTTTCTGCCTTTTGCCAAATTCATGGATAAGCAAACTGCAAATTAAGTACCTCACATAGGGTGTAGGTTGTGATTAATTGCTAAATTATTGAATAGTTTATACATAGTATGCGAGAGTTATTAGAGTATAAAATGTTTCTTGCTAGAAGATATACAAAAAATGAAGGTAATCAATAATTTTGAATGTCTGTTTTGGTTTTGTTTATTGTGGTGAATAAATTAAATTTTCTATTAATTTTCCGTAGAAAACGTGACTAATGCAAAGAGTAGGTGATAAGATTTGTTTATACTTCAAAACTCTTTACGAGGTCAGCATTAAGTCACTTCCATCCAATGCCACCTGTCCTTTATCTCTCCGTCTAAATTAAATAGTCATATATTGTTCTGGAACTATTTTGAGTGTACTTTTAAAACGATACTGATTCATGGGGGCGTGGGTTTGCATTAATATATTATAATACGAGGTTAATGCAGATTAAAAAACATTACTTCTGGTATGATATGGGAAGTTGATGATTAGCTTACCAACGTGAAAGTTAAATAAATAAGATGTTACAGGAGTTAGTTTATGTCCCTTATTTGACTGATTGTTACGATAAGCAGTTTTATAGTTAGTTGTAGACAATGTGAAGACAAGTTGTAACCATATTAGTCATCAACATTTCGATACGTGCTATAGACGGACGACAACTTGCTTGTTTTGGAATCTTAGCATTCATGGTTGTCCCATCAGTATTCAGGATATTAATTACTACAAGTCAAAACTCTTCTATGTCCATTCTTGTCAGACATTTTAGTTTTCCTCCAAAAACATTGCATGTACAAGATAGGAATGGTTAGTTTAAAGTCTTTAATGTTTAAAAAAATTACAACAAAGTGATGCAATGATTTCATGAAATAATCCAGAACAACATTTGTTTGTGCAATTTCTTCTTTCATTAGTGTACGATTCGACCGTGCTTGTATGCTTATTCTATTCAAATTAATTTGCACTTTACTTCAAACTTCAATCATGACTAATGGGATTATGCTAAATACAAATTCGTGTTCAGAATATTACCATCCCGGACTCAATAATTTCTGGGGCTCTTATTGGGGTCTGGAACACTAGCTTTTTTTACTTCATATTCTCGTCCATATATTACATGCATCCTTCTAAGTGTGAATTAAGTATGTTGCTCATCTAAATAATAGCAGAAGACTTCGTGGCTTAAATTGCTAGTTTCATCATTCTATTGTGTGTATGATCTTTGTGGTGTTTCACTGCATAATTATTTCAATGATAAAAATTGAAATACACGAAGTATAAGCATTCTTCGTCACGAACAAGCTTAATACCTTGAAGGCTACTTTGGAAGGATGAAATATGATAGGTTTGGATGTTGGACCGGATGTATTAGTTGATATGGTTTGTTTTTAAAATGCTGTTTTTTATTTATTTAGTTTTTGGTAAAGTCTACATGTCCAGGGACATTGAGATAAGATTCAAATCAATTATTTCTCCTTGTTTATTCGAAATGTTTGTGGGGGGATCGGAATATTTTATTTTAACGGTAGTTCATATGTAATTTTGTGATGTTATCCTGTTCCGTTTGATTAGTTTTTATTTAGCGTTAATAATAGTCAGGTCATGATTATTAGAGCGGCTGATGCATTTCATATGCAACACTCAAAAAGCAACAATGCATTTAAAAATTGAGCATATAATGATTACAGCTCATTTCCTCATTCTTCCCACAACTAGTACTCACAACGTCATTATATATTAAAACTCAGGCTATGTTGACGTTAGAAGAACCACGTTGAAATTAAAATAATGACAAGTTCAAGTTTATGAGGAAAAATTGACTGTCTGAGAAAATTAGCTAACTGTTTTTAATCATTTTATGCCTTTGTCCATTCTATTGAGCTGTTACAGTGATTTATTTTGTAAAAAATATTAACTGACATGGCCCGAGTGGATGACATTGTACTCTATCATTCTATCATTGTAAAACAGGAACAAACAAAGATACATACATACACACTCTATTTGGCAATTTGTAATCTTACTCAGCCACTTGTTTTGAGTAGACAATCATAAAACGAGTGATTTTCAATGAAAATTTACTCCGTTGTTTTATGATTAGTGATAACACCCTTTGGTCTTGATTTCACGTGTAAAACATCAAGAGTTTTGATTAATGTTTTAGCTGATGATCAGAGTCGGAGAGTAAAATTCATTATATCGCTTTAGTAGGTGACGCTTAATTACATTTTTTACGTTAGTTTTACTTAATTCGTGATTGCCTGCTTTTCAATGTTTTGTGTTTCTTTAGGATTTTCATGAGAGATCTGATGAGTTTTGATTTAATCGTGATCTATGGCTTAGTTCTTCGATCTAAATACCCATTACAAGTTGGATATAGCGTAATAGCGTACTGTAAAATATTATGAAATTTGACATTGTGGACCTTCGTTCCTTTGCTGTATCAACTTCCATTCAAAAATTATCATGCTTATAATAATATCAAAGAAGTATTGAATATGTTTCAAAAAATTCGTTTTATTCTGATTTATCTGTTATCATTTGCAAACAGGAGAAAAATGCAAAGTTCCAAGCTTAAAAAACACTTGAAAAGGGTATCTTACGAATAAGAGGAAAGTTCAATTGTTTCAAATCTCTGCGTGATTGAAGATCCAACTTTGTCCCTGACAATAGCGATTGACTTGATTCGTGCGAATTTTCCGCTACTATTATTGACGAACACGGCATTGTTATTTTTGAAATAAAAGTCAGGATAAGACAGCAGAGCACGATTTTCGATTAATGATTAGAATACCTTGCAATTCTCTTGGTCTCGTCTTTCCTTATTATTTCATGGTGTTAATTATATCACTGCATGAACAGAAAATATTTTTCATTCTGATAAAACCTGCTGAACTTTAGCCTCAACCTGAAGTTTATTTTGTTTTTGTTTTACAGAGGAATATCCTGCCCACACATCAAACGTGAATTCCGTGTCATTAGGTCGAAAGTCAGGTCGTGTTCTTGTAACAGGTGGTAGCGATAAAAAGGTCAACCTATGGGCTGTTGGAAAGCCAAACTGTATAATGGTAAGTTTGATATTTGATTTTTTAATTATATTTCATACACAGAATTTACATCACTGCAAAGACCAAAGGTTGTTATAAATCACAAAAACTATGAATTTTTTTTGCTCCTGTAATTAAAGTTAAGAAAACAGTGCATCCTATTATTGCTTCACTTTTAAAACAATTAATGCGTGACAATAAAGTTACCACTATCAATTTCCCCTCTTGATGCACTTTTTGCAATCTTTGCAACTTGTTTTATTTCAAAACTCGTCACACAGTAAAAAGCGAATCTTACCCATGCATTCATTTCATTAGTTTTGCTTGCAGAAAATGAAACTTTTCATTGGATAACAGAACCCTATGTTTAAAGTTATTATCAGCAGCTTGTAAAGAATTGTTTGCTTGGTCTCGGGTTTCGTGTTGCATCTCATTTAATTTGGATTGGTGAGACAAATATATTTAAATGGAAGAAAGTTTTGTCAGTTTACTCTCTTTATTTTGAATAATAAAGGAATAAAAGATTTAAGTGCAAAATGTATTCAAAAGCAAACAACACCTTGTACATGCAGTAGCAATGGATGGGGTTGGTTGATTGTGAAAATACAGATACTTGTACTTAAGATTTTAACAAGTTTTTATTTGAAAAGGAACAAGTTAAACAGTCCTCGTTTCACTAATGAATAGGCCAATTTGAGTTTCTTGCCAAAAGTTTCTTGAATGTAAGTAGTATTCAATGCATGGACAGTAAATTAGTCGCGATGTCACTGAACGGTGAACTGTAGAATTATTCAGGGCTGGCGGTAGTAATAGTAAACATTGCAAAACGAACGATTTACAACCACATTGAAAGAGTTTGGCCGTTATGGCTCATGCAACTTAATACAAATAAAGGCATGTTGGTCACAGATTGATTAGAGTTTTGCGTGTCAACTCAGTTCTTAAGTGAACTAGCCTGTTTTGTCAAGAAAGGCTAAAGAATAGAAATTTACCTTGTTGGACTGGACAATCGATGCATTTCTCATTTGTTTTATGTCGGTCAGCGGAAAAAGTCACAACCTCACTTTCAATAATTGTAAAAAGCGGGTCGTAGTATCGAGTTTCGTGCAATTGTTCAAAAATAAATGATTGTTTCACGGCCCTAGGGAAACTTACCTCAGTTTAATAGCGTTGGCGTTGTACTGATGACCTGAATGATGTTTGCACAGACCTCCTTAGCATTGGGTCATTGAGCATTATTTTGATTAATTGCGTTCGACAGGAAGATATAAATCTGTACTTTAAATTGACATGAACTTCAGAATTTCAGCGTTTTTTTACATTTTAGGAATGTCATGAGTAAATAATTTACCACATAAAAACAACGAGTGAAATTAGTTTTCTATTCCGATTTTTTATACTAATGATTGAAATCAAAATTGTAGAAATCTATGTGTAGTTATACATAATTATTCATATCTCGTTCTTTATCGACTAAAAGCATCACACATAAACTTCATTTCCTTTTAAGTTAAGTGTACTGCATTGATGTACTACAATGCATGTTTTTGAAATAATGTCCTCGGGGGCATCGAGGTATTTTTTTAGTTTTAGGATTGAGGAATTTATTCAGAATTGTTTCTGACTGAAAACTTTTTCAAATAGAGTTGAATTGAGTATGCTTTGGCAGTTGAACAAGTAGTTTTATTTGTCAAAACTGGTTAATTGGGAAAATTCCAGATTAGATATTGTGTTGCTAAATATTGTTTACCAGTTGCAATCAAACGACAGGTTTTTTGGAGTCAAAATTAGGTTTTGGGCCACATTGCACTGGTAATTAAAGTCAAACTGGTTTCGTCGTTACACTAATTTAATTTTTTAAAAACCTGACCCATCTGAATTCTGAATTCATGCTTTTGCACGCTTTTGTATTTATGTTGTTGAATATGGATTTTAATTATTGGAACACCTAAAAAAGTGGTAAAGTAGCTCGTATCGAATGATTTAAAGCAAACTATGTAGGCATCGATTTGATTTCTCACTTGCTTGTACTAAGTACCTTTGAATTTAATTTAAAAAGCTGAATTGTTGAATTTTCTTGTTAATAATCAATGGACTAAATATTGTTCAACCACTTATTAAGGAAGCTGAAGATACTCAATTCAATCAAGGAGTGGTGGGCATTGATGCCTTATTTATTCGATGGATTATTTTTGATATTGATTTCTCTTGAATTCAGTTGAATGAACTAACGAATTTTGATGTATTGAATGCAATCTTAACTTGATTATGTGTGCGTTGCAGAATCAATTTACAATTTTGCAAAGAGATTAATTAGTAAAATCTTTTTATGGTTGTTGTATGGTTGTTATTCAATATTCAATGGAGTATTTATGTGCCAACATGGAGTTGCAATTTATTTTTTTCTATTTTGACTATTACAATAAGTTTTATTGGATTATAGCCGTTTCTTCTTATCGCTCTTCTTCTTGGGCTCTGATGAACTACTTTTACCGCAAAGCTTTCGCCCGATAAACTTTACAATACTACAGACAGTATAAATTAGTACAACTATAAGTGAAAGATACACAGCAATGACATCAATTGAATGAAACTGAATAAAATTTAGATTGCGAGATGCACTACGAAGCTGTGGGGCACCTGATGAAATACGATTAAAAAAATCCTTTATGGTATTAATTTTTATCGCTCTTTTTACCCTTATGTCTCAGTACGTATTCCATCCAATACACACCCCTTGCTAAAGGACTGGTTGGTTGATCCTTAAATATTTTGGAGAGGCGTTGTACGTTTACTTTGTACCTATAGAAGTTTTTTATATAAGTTATACACTTTTTTCCATCGCGTTAGGTTCATACTTGTCATTATTCAAAATTTCTTGAATTCCGTCCATCAGACTTTCTTCGGTGAGTTCATTCCACTCTTTTTGTACAATAAACCCATGGACGTTTGCCTGTTTTGCGTTCATGGGTTGATCACCTAGCATTGGTATCCCGAGTAGTGGAACACTGTGATAAATTGCCTCTTCTGTACTATATAAAGAAAGCAATTCAACAACTTTCTTTCAAGCTTTTGTGAATGGAATTCGTGTTATGAATCTTGTTACCTTCCCCCTCCACAATGAGTGATGAATAATTTTATGTTCTTATGCCCTAAAAGATCTTGTTGGGGTAGCCACTTGCTTAGTTTAACATTTTTAGGAAGGTCTGGCATACTCTCGGATTCCCATTTCCACAAAACTTGTTGTTTCAATTTAGAAAAAACATTAAGAAATAGTTTTCTTTTCGATTCCGGCATCGCTGACCCTGGGATTGCAGAACCCATGCTAAAGTAAATGAATCCATCTTTTCCGCTTTTTGATACGAAATCCTCCAACTCCTTTATTTCAATTATTTTTTATTTTATAAATACATATACATTTCTCTTTAAATTACCTTTGGAAGTGGGTTTGCTGGTTTTGAATGAATTCCTCCAACTTCAACAATGTCCGGAAGATATGGCCTTGGTCTACTCAAACTAAAATGACCATTGCTCAATATCAATGATGCATTTCCAAAAAGTACATGAGGTTCTGGGATATCTTGTCCTAATTTTTCTTTGTAGATGGATGACATGTATGGTTCATAATAAAACCGAAGTACAGCGTCAATCATTATGTTCATTCCAAAACTAGCGAATCTTTGGAGAAAGTTCATTTCATCCCCATATCCCAAGAACACATTGGAAGTGAAAGATGGGGGGAAATAGTTGCCGGTTTTGTGTGCAACAAAGTTCGGAACGCTTGTGGGAAAAAATAAAACTAAGGGTGCTTTCAAACGGTATACAAGTCCAAGGGCACATTCGTTAAATAACGGTTGCATAAATATCAAATCAAACTTTTCTTTTAAAATCGCCTGAACTTCTGGAAGATCGTAGGATTTTCTACAAATATCTGGCAATCCAAATTCTTCCAGCATTAAAAATGGATTAATCCCTTTCCCATCTTGTTTGAGTTTAAATGGATCAAACTTATCAGCCATCATAGCTTCCAAGTCTAAGGTAAATATTTCTTTGATGTTTGGCACTATTTTGAATGGCTTTACTGGAGAAATTATTGTAATTTCATGACCACGCGATGCCAATTCTTCTATTAATCCCATATAAGTAATTTTATGAGATTTTGACGAGAAAAATGATACAACTAGAATCTTATCGCCAAATGCGATTTGTAGAGATGATCCTAACAATAGGATTAGCAAACTTTGCAAATGCATTTTTGTGACACTATGTTAACTGTGATTTTAATGGTGATTCAATTAGGACGGTTAAGCTTAGACTGACCGGCTGGTAACAACATTAATTAATATCATTTACCATGGCTTAAATATTTAATGACCTTGGTTTTGTTCGATTGCTGTGATTGTGATGATGATGAGTGCTGAGAAAAAAAACATTAGTGATAATAATGAAGATTATTTGAACATTATTGAACTGGATATTTGTTTTTAAAAAACTATGCCAAACGCAAACCCGTGTGAAGCAGAGAGTATCACATACATATCTATTTATTACAGTTGTTGACTCAAAGGTCTATTTGAATTCTTCAATCTCTTGAGTTTTGGGATTATACATTTATTTATACATTTTTGAATAAAGAAACTCCTAATACTTGATCCAATCAAACAAGACGTTGATGACTTATTCTATTGATTATTTTGATATTGATTCCTCCTGTCAAATGAATATACCATTGAAATGTGAGTGTGGGATGAAACTAATTGGCTACTCATCCCATCGCATCGTACGCAATTTATAATTTGATTAAAAGAGAGAGTTGCGGTAAAAAATATCTGTCAATATTTCGTCAATTATTGTTCCGTTACGTGCGTAGGTAGAAAAATGAAATGATTTTCCTTTAAGAAAATAATTTGATTCATTTTGATTCGTCCCTTGCAACGTTATCATTCTGATTGATTGTTGATGGAAAGCTTTGTTTTGAATTGTGGTTTGTGGAAAAGCGAACAAATCAGCCAAATGAATAACGACAAATGTCATAAAGTAATTTCATTTAATTCGCACGAAAGAAAAGCAAGGATTCCTTGTGAATTGCATTTTGGGATTGAATTGTAGAAATGAGATCGAGGATAGGGACGATATTTCACGCTGTGGAGAATTTAAACTTGTACATACTGTAGTTTGGTGGGTGTATGCATCTCCACTATAATTTGTGACAAAAAATTCTGTTATCCACCGTTGTCTTTCTCTTTATAGTAAAGTAACATGCAAAGATTACTGTTGTCAGAATTTTGTTACAATTATTTTTATTTAGAATAAGTTGACTTGCAAGTCTAACGTCCTCTTTTAAAATCTTTTGTCATTGTTCATTCGGCATGTGAATAAATTAGAATTGAGGCAATGGAATTTCATTTCTTTCCTGAGAATTGAAGATTTTACGCTAGGCATGAGTAACTAGGTTGATAGTTTTGTTTTTAACAATTTAACTACCGGTTGCATAAAACATAATTCAAGTCATAGATTTAGATACATACATAAATTCCACCACTCCAAATGCGGATTTGGTCAGGATTTGTATTATTATTATGAGGCACTTAAGATTGCTTTTATGCATCTTCTCAATCAATATAAAGACGACACTTGTTTGCATTGATCGATTGTTCTTTTCAAAGTAACAATAACAACTCCTATTTGACTTCCCAAGTAATAAATCTATCAATTTTGAAATTGATACCGCTGCTTCCTACGCACATTGTTAACTAATAGCTTTCAGATATTTGGGCTAAGTATGTGTGTGGTCACTTTTAATGGATATCCATTAAAGAAGGATTGTTTGCAATTTACTTTTTGCTTATCAACAACCTCTTGCATACACCCACTTGATTTATAATTCACCTTTCCGAAAAAAAACAATATTCATGGCACTTTATTGATAGCTTTATGAATATTTATTTGTTTAAAGATTGGCTAAAATCCAGTTGGCCACTGGATAATAATAGATTGAAGGTCATCATCTCAAAATGGGCCTTTGCAGAAAAAATATTTTCTAATAAAAAATGCATTGTAACGATTAGACTGTATTGACTACATATTGCCAATACTGATAGCATTGATGAAATGATTAATTGAATTGAATGTCAAATATTCTTGAGTGTGACATGTGTAGTTTTTTATTCCTATAAACTATACATACATACATCCATTGTTATTTTATTTCCTCATGTCAAGATAATAATCATTATTGATTCACTTTGCTTAAAAAACTAACTATTTTTTGTTTATTTTTTGATAGTCTTTGAGTGGACATTCCACCCCTGTCGACTGTGTTCGATTTTCCATAACAGAAGAACAAGTATGCGCAGGGTAAGTGCTTGAAATGTACGAAAGGGTTCTAAAATCATGTGTACATTTTTAGGTCCGCTGCAGGAGCATTAAAAATCTGGGACCTGGGGTCAGCAAAAATGCTCAGAACGTTGACTGGTCATCGGGCTAGCATACGTTGTGTTGACTTTCATCCATACGGCGATTTTCTTGCTTCTGGATCATCCGATAGTGGAATAAAGGTACATATTAAACATTCAACAGTTAAAAATTAATATTGACCATTCTTTCAGCTTTGGGATACACGTAAAAAAGGCTACATATTTGGGTACAAAGGCCATAATGGGACAGTCAATAGTTTGAAATTTAGTCCGGATGGGCAATGTAATTAAACTACATAGATTTTTGTATTGTATACGTATATTTACTATAAAACGATTTTATGCAGGGATTG
Organism: Paranurophorus simplex; assembly: GCA_036491945.1. Classification (NCBI taxonomy): domain Eukaryota; kingdom Metazoa; phylum Arthropoda; class Collembola; order Entomobryomorpha; family Isotomidae; genus Paranurophorus; species Paranurophorus simplex. The sequence continues at coordinate 23,510 of JAAOWG010000060.1, forward strand.
CTTCCGGAGGGGATGATAATTTGCTCAAGGTGAGTTTATGGATTTATGAACATTAAACTTTTATGAAATTGTGGGCGCCATAAATAACACGTAATTCCGTGAGTTGGGAGTAAATGTGATGGTCAACGGTGGAACAACAAATACGAAAAACTAAACTCAATGAAAACAATTAAGATTATGCAAATTATCTTTTCATTACGTTTTGAGATCATTCCTTTCCAGTACAGCCTACAGCCTACACTCGATACTCAATATCCTTTTGTGTAGCAGTATGTACATAGTTTTACCTGGACTTGCTAACAAGTTACTTAATAGTTTTATTACTGGATAAATCCTTGTGTTTAAACTCTTTTTTTCTAACGTTCTCAAAATTTTTATGATGCGTTTTAATTGTATGTAATTCCATTTATATGGGAATCGTGAAGGTCAACTTATTAGAGTCGCCTTATATGATAATTTAAACTTGCCTTGTCACGAACTTATAATTTTGATGATTATGCTGCACTCGTCTCGCCATATTTTCAACTTGGTAAAACGTTTTTGGGAAACCTTTAATATTGATTGCAATCTTGTTGATGAATCTTAAAAATTTGTGGCCTATTCTTCGTAATAACAGCTAATGAGCTTTTGTGCAGGCATTTTTTTCAAAGCCGTAAAAAGATGTAGAGCTTTAGCTTTGAGGAAGAGATTTGAAAGGATTTGATTGCATTTGAATAACCACCCACTCAGTCTCACCTTTTCACACTTTAATTAACTAACAACCTTTGTTTTAATTTGGTAGGTGTGGGACATCAGAGTAGGAAAGGTTTTGACTGAATTTTCAGACCATCGAGGACCAGTTACTGATGTAGAATTTCATCCTCATGAATTTCTCCTCGCTTCAGGAAGCTTGGATCGTACAGTTAAATTTTGGGAGTTGGAAACATTTTCACTTGTCTCATCAACAATAGCAGATGTCCCTCCTGTTAGGTATTTATTCATTAGAATGAAAGACATGTTGATTAGACTGAAAAACTATTTCAGGTGCATAGCATTTCACCCAAGTGGAGCATGTTTGTTTTCCGCTTCTTCAGAAACCCTTCGTGTTCATGGTTGGGAACCTCCTCAAGCACATGATGCCGTTGCAACGACATGGTCGAAAATTCAGGATATCGCTATTTGTCATGAGCAATTGGTACTTTTTATTTTGAGAACAAAACTGAGTAATAAACTGAATCATCCGATCAATTTTGTAGGTCGGAGTTGCAATGCAAATGACGAACGTTTCGGTATTTGTTGTTGATCTAAGAAGAGTTCATCCGATCGGAAATCCTAATCAAATGAGAGCAGCTCTTAGTTCTGCAGGGCATACATTGAGGAAGAATTTCAATAAAGAACGCTCCAGCGACTTTGTCGAGTCATTGTAAGTCTCTGACTGAGCTTAGCATTTTGGAAATTGCTGACTCATTTTATTCTTAAGGAATGCAATGAAAGCAACAGAAGACTCTGACAGTTTACCAACTGATCCTGAAGATGAGTTAAATGTGCCATTTATTGGGTGTAATTTTAAAGAAGCTTTCCAGCCACACCGAGATTGTAATTAAGAAATATAAAATTTTATTATAATAAACCTAAAGCAATCAATTAAAATAACATATGAAAACTCTAGTGGCAAGAACACCTCCTCCAGAAGAATTTTACCCTCCACGAGACGACGGTAATAAAGCGAATATGTCATAATAAACACCAATTGAAATATAACATAAATTGCAGAGTCGCCGCCGATTTCTACCTCTACTAATGGATCTAATTCACCTCGTATTGAACCTGGTGGTCATAATAATAATAACAGATTCCGGTTTGTTACTACTACCAGACCCAAACACAAAAATCGATCAACTGAATCATCACCCAGACGAGGTAGTGTTCCAAACTTTGTTCCTGGTCAACCCGCTCAAAATCATTTAAGTGCTGCTACAATAAGTAGTAGAAGTCGGAGTCCAGAATATCTCTCTAGTAGACAAAGCTCATTATCGGATGAATCAAGTGGTCCTTATTCTGGTCGAAGTACGGAAACTAATAGATCATCTTGTACCGAGTCATCATTGTATTCAAGCACAGGATACAACAACAAGTAATCAATCATATCATATAATGCAATAAAAAATTCTACAATTCATGCAACATTTTGTTTTCAGCAACATAAGACGTGATCAACTAAAGACAAGCCATTCCGAGTCATGTCTACAGACGCCATCGCCATCATCAGGGGAAACATCTCATCAACAGTCCTTGTTGCCTCAAATTCGTGATAAAACTCACCACCAGGGCTACCCTCAAGCTCCTTCAGTCCCTTTATTACATCCCTCATCTCGTAGTCCAGACAAACCCCTTGCTCAGTGTCAAGTAAAACCAATGCCACAGATTTCACCTCGTGAATCCGCATTAAATCATGACGACGAGAAGAAGACTGATTATTCCAAATCTCAAATTGAGGATTTTGTGCCAATTCCCATGGACAGGCCAGCCGGTTTAGCAATCAATGATTTCCTTCCTGTAAGTGGTTTATTTACTTATTTATAATTTCTATTTATGGGTTTATTCGTACATAAGACTATTCATTTTATTGATTTTCATTTTGGTATAGAAATCTTCCATGACCATGAAAGGAGGCGTGTCAGTGCCAATAGTAAACGAGACGGAGATTTTTTCAACCCTACTTCAAGAACATCAATCCTTTGTTTCAGTACTTGTTAACAGACAACGAAATCTTCGAATAATTTACAACATTTGGCAGTCTAAAGATGCAAAGGTCAGTATAGTTTCCTACTGTTTCTCCTATTATTTATCTTTGTTATTATATACAAGAATTGAGGTTTCATGGTAAAAATTAGTGGTTGACCTTAAAGGGTCCCTGATTGCCTGGATATTTTTCCAAATGAATGATTATATTGTCGTCCTTCTCTCTTGATAAGGCTTGACTTATTGTTTTATTGTTTAACATTTCAGGCGGCGGTGGAGACTGCAGCAAGTCTAAACGACCAATCAGTCCTAGTTGATCTTTTAACTGTTCTATCCCAGCGTCCGTAAGTGTCAACTTTTTACATCTTTATTGATGGTCTTTGGCATTAAGGCATTAGACCCCGAGAGTGTTGGCAGAGAAGGCAATAAAACACCAAATTAAGGGTTTTATGATAGAGTAGTCGTCTTCTACTTAAATTCTATGGTCAAAATACTATTGACAAAGCTATAACTTTATATATTTAGTTGTGAAGATGAACCAAGATTTATGGTCACTACCTGTTTTCAAGCATTTTATGTGACAAACCATTATTCATATAAACCAATAACTTTACTACAATTTTGCGGATACTTTCTTGGTACTTTATGGTTATTGTTTCAGAAATAAAACTTTAGCTAATCTATTTAAGTAATGTACCAAAGCCGGAGCAAAGGGTTGCTTGAGTATTATGTACTTTTTTTCAAAGTTTGTTTGTTGTTTTAAAAAAAAGGAAAGTAAAGTGGATAGACACCACCTGCGTAAAGAAGCATATTCTTGTACACACACACTGATTATGTATGTTTTGTATCTCAATTATCTTTGTTTCAATACAATTTCCTATAAATTGCCATAAGCCGACAAACCACACAAGTCAATTTAAGAACATTATAAGACTAATGAACTTTTGTTTGTTTGTAGTGCAACATGGAACTTGGATCTTTGTGTGGCCATGCTCCCATGCATTTCTCAACTCATTCAAAATCGATTTGAATCGTAAGTCAATTTAAAATATCATTAATGAACATAATCACTTTACTTGTAGTAATAATGTCTTTATATCATCTCAGAACTTGAAGGTGTTTGATGAGTTTACGTTGCTTTATCATTTGGCCACCCTTCTCTTCTCTTTGTTTCTTATTCCTCCAAGTCAAAGGGTTCCGAACATTGGTCTAAAATTAAGAGGCCGTCAACAGTTGGATAAAATCGGGCCATGTAATTATTTGTTAATTTTACAACTTCCGTTCCAGCCCTTTGCATTTGTTTGGAAACTTATCTTTGGAATTAAGACATTTATTCTGAATTTGATGGTGAAATATCTTGATGAAACTAATGATTGAGAAATATAGATCAATATGTTTTACAGACACAATAGGTTTTGTGTTACAAGTATTGCCCATCCCATTTCCTGTAACATTAACATAATTCATTCGTTCTACAATTAGGTCGTCCTTTGTTTTCAGTTTTTACAAATTAACTCTCATGTAAACTGCTTCCTGCCTTGCCCCTTTCCATAAATCTAATTATTTCTTTTACCCAGGTATCCTTCTTTTGACAGTGGGCGATTTTTTGAGTAAATATTTTTTTAAAACGTAAAGAATATGTATGTATGTATTTTTAGTAAGCTTGGTTGAACCGGAGTCCGCCATTTTACTTTATCACGGATATTCTATTTCTGTATTTTGAATCCCTTTTTTTCAAGTGGTGATGCACCCTTGTCGTTATCTCGTTTATTGATCTTGTTAGCATTTGGATGTCATTGGGCTGGAGCTAAGGGCCGCCCACCTTGTCAGCTCACCCAAAATAAGCGTGTGTAGGCCCAACCCTTCATGTCAATCAGACCCCGTTTATCTAATTATTCCATCTCAAAATCCAAGCTCTGTTCACTCATCAATGAGTCCACTCAATGAATTCAAATTATTAAGAGCAGTTGCAATGGCAGTTGTTTCCTTCATAATGAATGAAGGGTCACACAAGGGCTGGTATCCCATTACAACATTTTTAAAAGCGAATCCGACTACATTTTCCTTTGAGCTAACTTTCATAGTCGTTTATTTGTGTTTTATCTCATTCAAAAATCAATAGTCATCCTTTATATTCTGATTCGGGAACCATAAACCTACAACCTTTTCAATTCTTCTTGTCAAAGTTTATGTATTTTACTATGATTGAAATGTAGTATAATATAATGGCGATAGCAGTTATATCCTGGAATCGATACTGTATTCCAGGTTATTATTATTATTAATTATTCAATCTCATCCTCAATGCTTGGGGACATAAAGTAACGAAACTCTGATCTGCTTAATATTGAAAGAAGGATAATCAGCTTTTCTTCCTTTCATATTTGAGTTGTTTACTTTAATTGCTTAATTTTTAAGAAGCTTAAGAGCAAGGCACAAGAAAGGAATAAATTATGCATTCTAAACAACTTCTTCTCCTTTCACATTTTTCTTTTTCTTTTGTGTTTTAATTATTTGTTACAATTTCAGACACATCACGATTGGAAGTTCAGCCTTGAAATTGATCCTCAAGAATTTTGGAAATGTCATAAAAGCCAATATTGATGGTCCACTTCAAACTGTTGGTGTAGATATCTCCAGAGAAGAAAGGTAAACTATTATGTATTTATACATATAAATATGTTTCAGTATTTATGGATTTGGGTCACTAAAAAACGAGGTTGGTTCAGGAAGATGCGGTTTTCATATCATTTAGTGAATTTACCAATTCCAAGAGTTTTGGAACTTTTCCTACTTTTCATCGCATGCAGATAAAAACTAGGCTGTGAAATCACCCAAAAGAAATAGGATTTTGGAAATCCATCTTGGCATTTCATTGATTGGCGGTGTCATGTTATTCTTACTTCTTTTGGGTGCTTGTTGAAGCTCAAAATAATTAGGATGAAATTACTGATCACTATCATGATTTCTGTGTTCATATCCCTCTCTTCCTGTTACCCTGACTCAAATTTAAAATGACACGAGATCTTTATAGTTTTTTTTAGTAACGAAACGACAACCTTCTCGTCATTCGCATCTAATTTATTTCCTTGGTCGACGGCATTCCCTTCACCTTACCTAGTGCCCTTTTTTTTACTGTAGTCGCCGCTGTTTTTTGAGCTCTCAAGTTTAGATAAGAAATGAGAATTAGCCATTTATATATTTTCTTTCAATGAGGATTAGCGTTGGAGAGTTTTTTAAACTACAGTTGACAAAGTTAGGTGAGTTATAGTAATTGATGAGGTCGGAGCGTCGGTAAGGGTCAGTTACAGGGAATCCAAATAGTCTCCCACGCTACTCAAATCATCATCCTTATTCCACTTGGCCTGTAATCCCATAAAATGATACATTTTTAGAGGGTTTTCTTGCAACGGAGAATGTTTACTTAGCATCATCATTGATCCTTCTTAATATACTTAAGCGATTTACATTGTGTGTTGGAAAAAGAAGGAGATTTATCCTTTTCCAACGAGTTCATTCATGAATATTATTGTACAAGGAAGAAAGAGCAGAGTAGGTGGTGTTGTAGTTGATTACTTTTCTTCATTGTGTTGTTACATAACATCATATTACATTGCAAAGACTCACTTAAAAACGTTTCAATAGGATTATATGAAACCAAGTGTTTGTTCCCTATTGTGAAATGAGACCAAGATTTCTTGTCGTCTCGAGTGTTGTGGATGGTGTGTATTAATAATTGAATAAATGTATTCAAGTGCTATAATTGTTTTAATTTTGATTTTGCAGATACAACAAAAGCATGGAATGCTACAGACACTTGGTCACCATTCGAGCTTTCACTTTGAAACGACAAACTGTCCCTGGCAAAGTTGGACACACATTTAGAGAGCTCCACATCCTTCTGGAGAATCTAGATTAAAGTGCATGTCTAAAGTTGAACATCGTGGTTCTCGGACTGAACATCACCCACAATTTTGATTAATAACCAATAATGCAGTGGTACAAATATTTCTCATGCAGTCAATTCTTTTATTTTAAAAATACTTTAAAACGTTAGCTCTTTTACTAACCCTTACTTAACTGATCTCACAAAATACAAGGTTCACTTACAAACTACTCCGTATTTAATTTATTAATCATTGATCATGTATAATGTATACTACCCATTTTAACAAATGTCTTTTAAATCTCAATCCCAAGGATTAACTACATATGCATAATCCTTCACAGAATTTTATATTGTAAAGTCAAACCAGAATTTCAACGAATAAAATAATTTTTTAACATAGTTTCTCTACAATTTCCCACGAATAGGGAAAGTGGCTAATCAACTTCCTGTCACAAAAATCCTTATGGATGGGCCTGTTAATTGATAAAAAACCCAGCGTGCCCCATCCTTTGTAATTCCTAAAGTAAACGAAAGTCACCAAACCCTTTTCCAGGGCACACTTTTCCTGACATCTAAAAATGGATGGCTTTTTGACCAGATCCTGGTAAATAGAAATACAAGTCAATTCCTCTCACTCCCTTGGATTTGGATTTTTCCTGCAAAAAAGTAATCATCCCCCAGCATCCCCTCAATCAGTGGAAAACAGAGTTTGATTTCACTCCAAAAGTTCCAGTGTTTGACCTCATCCAGGGTTGAAGTGGAAACAATGTTGAGAGTTTTGGTAGAAGGGACCCCTTGGGGGATGAATGAGTAGGACAACTTTAATAATGAGGGATTAAAGAACCCCTGGCCAGCTAAAAAATAACCTTGCATGGGGGTAATCATTTGTATGACTGGATTCTCTCCAGAGACCTCCGCTCTAGATCTCTCCCTCCCTCCTGAATAAAATGCTACACTTTCCGTCAATCAAAATTTACAGATGAAAGGAACCCAGGGTCTTGAGGGGAGAGAAAAAGCACGGGTAGTCTACACCTTTCAACAAACTGCAATATTTCAAAAAGAAAGTTGCCACTGGATGAAGAAGGAAGTTTTTTAGAGATTGAGAAATTACCTCAATAAGTTCTTGACTTAACAACAAGTTGTGCATGCAGTCTTGACTAACTTTGAATGCTGAACATCTCTAATTGAAGACGCCACCCCACATAGAATAGTTGCCCTTTGTAAAAATAATCCCGAGATAATAACGAACGGAGGATTAAACTGTCAATGAGTTCCCTTATTAAAAGTGAGGACATGAGATCACAAGCCAACGCTACTCAAAATCATGAAGCTAATGCAAGGCCCAAAAACCTCATTGTTGATACTGGTTGCAAGAGTCTGTATTCAAAATCTCCATTCACTTGAATCCAATAAAAAAATGGATTCTTTTTAAAAGTGGGTGTGATATTGGATTCCTCAAAATTTTCCCACACCAACCATGTTCCAATCATAAAGTTAAAGTTTGAAGGCACAAGCCCTCAAGAATATAATAGATTTGAATTCCTTCTTGTGGTCATTTGTCACCTGGACTGTTCTCGTTGTTTGGTCCACTCTCACCCACCCACCATTTATATTGTACTTTTCCCCAAAAAGCATGATGACTTGGACTTGAGTGTGAACATCTATATTTGTTCAAAAATTGTGATTTTGATGTCTTTGTATATAAATGGGGGTTTATTGTGCCCACTTGGGACTTTACTAATATTTTGGGTTCAGAGCCTCATTCTATGAATTCACTGTCCGAGAGAGAGATCCATTTATGAGGATTTTTGAATGGATTTGATTTCTCCAAGTCACATCCAGACCCCATTGAATTGTTCTCTTGTTGTGAGAAGTGTTGATGTTGATATCACAATTTACACTTTTATATCAATAGTGAAAAATGACACAGCAGGCTGAGGTTATATGGAAAAAAAGGTCCCTTTTAGCCCATCATAAATCATTGCATAAACTCCGTTTTATATTTCTGTATCAATGAAATCTGCAGTGGAGTCAGTCGGATGGAAATGTATTGTCACATTTTATAGATCTGATTTCTCATGAGCCCTATGCCTAACCCTTTTGGATAGTGCCTCAATCATTTATATATTTGCCCTTTAGTTCTCCCTTAAAACTCTAATTTACATTGAAACTTAATTTATAAAGTGGATAAAACCAGATAAAATTGAAATCATCCCAAATCCCATATTAAATCCAGTTTAGATGATGTTGCAAAAATAAGGGAAAAACGTTATAAAATGTCGCGTCGCAGGTGTGCCTGCTATGTCGTGCTTGTTGGTGACGTGATAAATTACATTTTGCATCATAAAGAGGGTACCCTTTAAAGCATTTTGTAAGTTCACACTTATGATTTGATATGACGTGATATAAAATAAATGCTACCCTTTTCCCCAGCAAACCCATCATTAAATAACTAAACTGCCATCAACATAAGCCTTCCTTCAAAATCTCATTTTCTCAGCTAAACACTGTTTGCTTTTGATTACAAATATTTTATTCAATATTGAAAGGGTTGAGAAGGAGGTTTGATACAGGAAATTAAATGGGACCGGGTGTGCTTTATTGAGCCTCTCATAATTCCCAACTCTTAATTTTTATATGAAACTTGATAATTATAGTTATCAAAAGGTGCTTTACAATTGGATCACTTAATGAAAAGAATGGAAATATGATGAAGGTTAATCATATTTGAACAAGCGTCTAATAAGCTTTTAATTTAAGGGATGAAAAAACTCCAAAGAAACCTCGTATTTGCTATAATAAATACTTTTATTTTGATTTGAATCCATTTTTTTCTTGTATGCACATGGATGTTCTTAAGGGAACACGACCCATGCAATTAAGAAGGTGTTTACAAATATAATTTTAGTTCTAAACTCATACATCATTGGATTTATTAGTAAAAATATCATAAAGCCCAAGTCCCTTTTGATCCTTTGCTATCACATTTCATCTTCTGATTCTATTCAAAGTGTTGAGCAATTGTGTCTCTTTATAGAAACATGAGCTTTTGAAATACTTTTGGAGCAATGTTCTCAAAGGACGCAAGGGTACAACGGTATCACAATCACAGCCTCATTCACTTACATCACGCTAAGGATCAATATCAAATATTTATTGTAAAAACTTATTTTTGGTCCCTTATTAGCACCCTACAACCACCTTTTCTCTCTAATGGAGAAAATTCCTCGAGTGTCCGCATCAGTTTCCTTTTACCCAAACAGTCCAATCTAAATATGGATTGAGACAGTTGTGTTTTGATGATAATTACATGAAAGTGTTTGGACTTGAAATTGACCCTTTGGATTGAGGGGTCACAGCAGGGACTCCTTTAAGGGTCCTCTCATTCATTCAATCTTTACAATACCCACACCCCGAAACAAACTCTCAAAGTCATTCTACAATAGTCAACATTTCAATCACATTTTCACACCTTATACACACAACTCAATGCAATTTCCTAGAATGGCTGTGAAATATTTCTTAAAAATATTGGTCTAAAGAGAGCCCAAAGGGTGGTGATCTATGCACGTAGGTATACAAATGATGAAGGATCAACCAGGTAAGCTGGGATCATGAAGGATTATCCAAGATCACAAAATTATTTTGTGGTTTATCCTTTTCTCTTGTTACTCAACACAAAAAGTTATGAGGAGTGGAAATAATAAGTTTTCTAGAAATTGATCTCAAACCCCTTTGTATACATTTTAAATTGATTTGTATGAAGGTGGTGGAGGATTATGTTGTGGAGATTGACATCTAATGATGGGTTATTAGATGAATAATCCACATTTCAAATGGATCTTTGGACTACCCATCTTACCCTTTTATTATATGACTTCATCATCAAAATGTGGATCGCTATATTTACTTTATTTCCTTGTGATTGAAATTACATTGATACACTGAGAAGTTCTATTTAGGTTCTATCTGTATTGCATGCGACATTGGTGTAATAATATAATAACAATTACAATCTCATTAGCAAACTTTCATATAAAGCAAAATGGGTTGGATGTGACTTCTTTCTTTTTTTGACTGGAATTAATGCCCGTGACCAACTTCTGTCTTCTTGCGGCTCTGCAATAGTTCAAATTAAAAAATCATTGATAAATTGTTTAATTCCATTGAAAGGATGGATTAATTAGACTCATTACAGTTGGGAGCAATGAAATGATCATTAGCATGGGGTAGGAAACAAGGCTTTGACTGTAATAAATGAATTTGGATTTTTTTCAGAAAAATTCAAAGCTCAAACAAAGCATCTGACAAATTAGCGACATATAGGTGATGCATATTAAGCAATTGACCCTGTTGACCAAGGGTCCATGTAATCACTCAGAAAAAGCAGTTAAAAACATGAATTAAAAGCAATCCCATTCTCCATCTAAACATCACAATTAATGGTATAACTTTCTCCACAAATGCTCGTCTTTGGCAAAGCCCATGTGGATGGAATAATTTTATGTACTTTGATTACCGAGGGATAAAGGGTTGCATTGTTTGCCTTTGTCTTGCTGCCCAAGGGACAACTATTATCACGTAATCGGAATATAAAAAAAGCTGCAATTTTTACAAAAAAATCGTTTCCCTGAATCAAAAGGCATAGATTAATGTGTGACTTGTAAAAGGGTTGCGTTTATTTGAAAATTTGGATGGGCGTGACGAGCAGGAGGAACCCTTTAAACAACTGAACATTTGACAAGCTGTAGAATGAGTACAATTTGTTCTTTGGTCCGGTTCCCCTTCTGCCAAGTTAATGAGATAGGTGCCATATGCACCTTCATCAAAAATAACTCGGGAGGTCACAAGTCAAACGCATTTTGGGAACCATGTGCAAAATGTTGCGAGTTCGAAGCATATCTAAAAAAATAAATGCAAATACAGGAAATGTGAATTCAATGAAATTCACGACATCACGAACCCCCCACCGACATAACGCAGTGACATCATAACACGTGCCTTTTTTCTCATCTACAATCTAGATCACTATTCTCAATATTTACCCAAAGTCTTGTTTTTTATCTCACAAGATTCGTGCAGTTTAAAATCAAGGGAGAGATTTGCAATCCCAAATTAAACCAGATGTCCTTTATACTGCACTGATGTGCAATAAGATTAAAAAAAAATGAATTTGCATGGAATTCAAAATTACCATAAAGCAATAAAGTTGTAATGAGCAGTGACCCCAAGTTTTAATTGTCCCTGTTTAATGACATGTTTGCATATTGTATCTGTACAACAGTTGACACTAATTCTGAGACGGATTTATTAACAAAATGAGATTTTGCCTTTTTAATCATTCTCTGATTTGCATGGGGCCGCAAACACCCACGATAAGTCCCTACATATACAGGGTCAGCTGCAATACAAATTGTTGGTTCAAATCATAATTTGTAGCAAGTGGAAAAGTTCTCAGACTTGTTTTAATCCACCAATTCTAAGCATATCGGATTTCATTCATTTTTTTAATTTAATATTCAACATTAATATTCAAAAGGACGTAACCCCATACAACTCAACGCTAGCTCCTATATAAATATAAGTCCTATGCAAATGATCAATTTACACATTCTCACATCATATTGAATCATCTCCTCATTTCAACGTCCCTTCAACAATTTAATTAGAGATGGAACTAGGGGATGGAAGCTCTTTTTTTAAAGAATTTCATTGGAATGAGTGATATCAAAGTTATGCTCAAATATTTAAAGTTCATCAAAACATTGTTGTCATTCTTTCACCCAAGGAGAGGAATTGAAAGGAGTACAAATTTGTCTCAATTTATCACAAATTTAAAATCCAATTCAACTCTATTGTAGCAAACACGATCCTTCGCAACTGTTGTTCAAATCTCAAAAAAAAGGTGTCAAATTGAGAGATCTTTTGAGCAAACAGAAGCTTGAGCTGGCAGTGATAGGAGCAACAAACAAAAGTAAATCCTCGTCAACACCATGTGAATCAAATCCCATCATCACTTCACAACTCATGTGGACAAGGATTTCATCCAATATGCAAATAACTTGGATCAAAATGAATTTGATTGAGATATTTAGAATAAATTATGTTTTTTTCCGGGGTTTTGACGGATATTATTGAATATCTTTGGTGGTTGGATGGTAGGCCCCGTTGTTGAAGGGTTTTGAAGCCTCCTTCATAAAGGGTTCCCGTGAAAGCGTGCTAATTTAGCAAATGTGTCAATTTGATCCCTATATTTCCCATTTTGCAAAGCCCCATCTCCTCTTTCACTTGTTTCAATGTGAAAGTTGATGAATAATAATTTCTTTGTTGGTTTGATACAGTTGCACAATGAAGGCAAGTGCACTTACTCAGACAATTTAAATATAAACTCTTTGACAAGCCGACTTGGTCGTGCCTCTCATTTCACGGGAAAAGGGTTCAACTCTTGCAGAGTTGTTCCTGTAAAATCCGCCAACAATGGGAAGGAACAATACAATTAGTAACAAAGCAGGAACAGGGTCCATGTCCAATCCAATAAAACTTGGAGCTTAAAATTTTACTTTAAATTATAGCAGAACAACAAGCACTTGCTCCCTTCAACTCATTGAACCGTTGGTTTCAAAAGGGACAAATTATTGATCAATTCATATTTCACTAATTTCCCTTCAACCTGAGACGTGGACCATTTTATTAAGGAAGAGTGTATGGTGCAATAAAGTTGTAAATTGTGAATTGGACTAAGCAGCCGTGACCCTTAAGGGAATGATTTTAACAAGTATTTTCCTCTGGCTGTCGGTTTACTCTCTCAAGATGACCAGATAGTTTGACACTTGAAGATTTATTGTGGTGACAAAAGGCAGGGGTCAACCGTTTATGACTTGATGCCAAGGATCAAATGACCTTTTTTTTAACTTGTACCTTATAAGTACCATAAGAGTCAAAACATGAAAACATGTGAAGGAAAGAGTCAGTCATCTCAAATCATTTAGGAATTTACATCCCCTCCGCAAACTGCCACTTTTTAGTAATTTTATATGTACTACAAAATAGAGGCCATGAATTATAATAAATTACAAAGAGGAGGGAGTACTATAGGCCCGAATTTCCCAGCAAAACAGGAACAAGAAGCAAATGAGACAAAACCAAAACCGCAAAATGAAAGGATATGCTTGAGACTCGAGGATAATTTTTACAATTACGTGCGTTCTTTATATTTTCACTATTATTGCATCCAATAAATCCATATAGCATCTACCACCAGACGCGAGTGCACTACCAACAAATATAGCGACAACTATAAACTAACTACATGTAAATCTACAGTACAGCTAACATTCGATTCGTATAATTCATCAGGATTTTTTGTATGAGAAAAAATAAATAGGGAAAAAAGTGAATCAACAAGAAGTAGGGAGACTGACTTCTAATTCCACATCGATCCTCTCCTGTTGACAGTATGAGCGTTGTTTTTCTTCAAAGTCTCTCAAACGTTGATTGTACCTCTCGATTTGCTCGCGAAGAATGGTGTCTTCGATCTATAGAAGCAAAATAATTTTATATATGGTGGAAATCCGTTCAACTTAAAAATTCTTGGAAATTGATGTTATTCAATGTATTTTTACTTACTTGTGCCGTTTCTTCGTCAAATTCTAGACAACCCACACCATCCAGTCGTTCTGTATCAACGTATCCCTTCCATCGGACACAAACTCCATTCATGATAAAATGGGATTTTATATGAACCTAGAACAAATCATAAAATATTCAAGTTATTTATGATCCCTACAGGGTCAACACAAAGAGCTTAAAAATATTTTTTTTGAAAGAAATCGAAAACAAATTCCATTGTCATCCCATCACTCACAAAGTCGGCAAAGCATTTATGAATATAAATACCCCAAGACAATGAAATCCAAGCAAACCATGAGATTCCCGTTATTCCGCTGACAACCGAGGAATTGCGTCATATAATTCAAAATCAACGCCCAATAGCAGATGGAAATGTCTCTTCAAAATTAAAATGTTGAGGTGACAATAGATTTTTTAGAGAAAGTTATAGATGCAAAGGTCAATTCTTATGGTGCTGTGTCAATCAGAGGAGGATTGACGTCGGCAAAAAGGTTCGACAACGCCTCATCCTTCAAATCCATAACTTTATTGTTTAGCAATGAATTAGATTTTTTTGGTCAATTTTCTCCTGCTTTTAAAACCATTGGAATATATGCAGATGCTCTTGGTGATCAGTCAAATGTAATCAAAACATTTAGATGTTGTTCCACTTGATTGTTTATTCATTCGTATTTCCAATTCATAATGATGCCAGAGCACGTAGCAAAAAAACAGCCACATATCAAAAGGTTAAGTGGTGATGAGTGCATTGGTTATGGATATCTTTCATTGTAATTCAACTAATCCTCTGTCAACAAATGTCAAACTTAATTTGCATTGAGCATCAACATATCAACAATAACTTGCCATCCCAGGTGCACAACTCATATGCAATTTTTAGTGAGTAAATCACAAATTACACTGCCCATTGTCCTTCTACTCGTCATGGTCAACCCGTTCCATCCAATCAAAAATGAGATAAATCTTGCTCATAAATCTCACAAATTTGTCAACTATCCTAAACCGGATCTAATCTTTGGGAACAAATAGCATCAAAGTTGATATCAGTTTTTATTGAAGTTTTATTGTGAGGCCTGTATTTGACCCAATTGATTAGTAATTTAACCTTTCTTTCTACTTTCCTTTGTATAAATCCAACTAACTGTGGATAAGGGTTGAATAAAAGTTTTTAATGAAATTCTTCCCCCTTTAAAATCCTTTGATTTTGTTTGTCCAACTAGAAAACATTTTGCAGCCTTTCGTCACGCCTTTAAAAATGTTGTAAAAGTGAGCCGTTGGGATTTTGACGGACGTCAAGACGGGACAAAGAAAGTCTCTTGATCCGTAATTGGCCGTGACGAGTCAAGACTCCAACGACTTCAACCCATAGGTGGCAAATTGTGTGAGAATCATAATGATAAAAAATGTCACAAGAATCTTGAAGAGTTGACTCATGCCAGTGGATTGAACACCTTTTTTTATTGTGTACTCCACCATGGTTCATTTGATAATAAGAGCTAATGTAATAATCAGAAAATTCATCCCCATTCTTATCCCATCCTTAACAATAGAGGAATATAACGAAAAGACCGGTGGGCTTTTATTAAATGAGTGCGATGAAAGGGTTGGAGTCAGGGGAGATTCTTTTTGTTCTCTTATTTCATCCAGATACAATATTTGAGTCTGATTGTCACACTCTATTAGAGATTTTGGATCAAAATCAAAGCCATAATCTAACCCTTTATATACCCTTTCTTCCATATAGGGCACAACACCTTAATCCAATTCAATCAAATGTGTTATTAACTTTAATCATTCTTTTATATAGAATTGCGGAGTTGAGAAAGTGTCAAAAATCCGTTGAACGCTGAGAACTACGAGATCATTCAGTTTATTTTCTCACACATCCAATCCCTATTCTTTTTCTTGCTCGCAATTCATGCATTAAAAAATAAGTCATTTGAATGAAATACTTGTGTTTCCAACGTAATGATAGCCTTTGCAAGAATGAACATTTCAAAATAAGTTGTGAGAGAAGGGTGAGATTTTTGTGAATGGAGAAAAACTTCTTATTGTTTGAAGTAGGAAAAAAATAAAGGAAATTGCTAGTTTACAAATGAAAGGAAAATGCGAAGGGTACTTGGTTCTGGAATTGGCAAGAAATGACACAAAAAAAATCTCCAAAGGGGGTCCTTTGCGTCAACATCAAAACACTCAAAATTATCCAAAAAATCCACTTTACAGTATCCCCAAAAAACATCAACTTTTGCCCACAATTTCCCCTAGTTTAGGGAAAATCAAGAAATTCCAAATATGGCTCAATAAACCCTTTTATATTCAATTCAATTATTCTCGGATTAATGTTCATTTTTTAAGGCAAAACCTCTCCCCCCCCCAAAAAAAAATGTAATTGAAGCATTAATACATTTCCATAAAGAACTGTTCCAAGGCAGATGTTGACTTTGAGTGCTTTGTTTAGCTGTGATTATCGCCTACTTTTTGGCATTTTGATCTCAATCGGATTTAGTCGAAATTTCAGAAATCCTACTGCGAGGGTATACATTTGATTCAACGCTCTGGACCACCCGGTGCTTGATGTCACACCCTTCTTTAGCAGTTATTGATTCCATCACTTCCAGCTTGACTTGCAAAACTTCAAGAGCTTCCAGCTACCCAATAAAAACCTTATGGATGAAGGTAAACTCAATAAATTGAGAAAACCTGATCAAACAGTCAATTCATTCCTGCAAACATTCAAACCTGACACAGCTTTTTACAACAAAATATGACAAACAGGTGCGGGTCTGGTGTCAATCCTCTAAAAAATTAAGCTGATCATGCTCAATTAATTACACACGTGCCGCATAGTGTCGAGATGATAATAATGTTGCACTCCAAAAAGCCATTGATACCACCCAAGTTTTAAGGTGAATCTCTCTCTACTTGAAATTGTAATGAACTCAGCATTATTTCCCCCGTCACACACTCTCTTCATTTCACACATTACATTTTCATAATGATACACATTAAGAATTAAAGAGCACCCTTCGCCTCCCGACAAAGAAAGTTTGGACCGTTTTCATTTTATGGCTGAGGAAGCTTGGGATCCGACAAGGGGAATAAAATAAATACAATCATCCCTCCGACAGAGGAGAGATAGAGGCAAAAGTAATAAATCCGATCAAGAAGATCCGATCCCGGAAGGATCAGAGGGAAACACAAGACACTACACCCCCAGCAACTCCTCCATTATCATCATTATTATCTATACCCTTCGACCATCTTGTCTTCCGCCTTTGTGAGCCCGATTCGGGGTTTATTTTCGGTTCGGATTCACCCCTCCAACAAAAAAGACTATGCGCATCATTTCTCATTTTTCAACTATTTCTATATCCTAAGGGGGACTTTGGAGCCTTTTAAGATCAAATCCTCTTTTGTGTCTTCTAATTCTCCTAGGCCCTTACAGCTTTTACAACTTTATTGTACAAATTTTGAACGTTGTGTTGAGGTTGTAAAAACATTAAGCTTCACAAAATTAGTTCATGTTTACATCTTCCTATGAAATCCATGTTTATGCAAGTTTTATTGCTTTGGAAGCGTGGTTCCTCTTGCAATAATAAGGACACATCTTGAGAGAGATGAAGCAAAGTGTCAACGGGTGACCGGAAAAACTATATGACACCAATCCCATGCTGACCTTTTATTCATGAAAGTAATAAAATCTGGAGGCAAAAAGGGTCACCTCAATAACAACAATTTTATGTCCTCTGCTATCTCATTTCAAGTGTAGATTGCTCTACATTTAACCACCATTTTTACAACAATTTTCCAGCCTCAAACCAGTTTATTATGTAGTGTCATCTTTATCCAGTACAAATTCTAATTCACACTGACAGCCCCTGCAAACTCCTGTTTCATGTCAGTATTAAATTTACAAGAAATCAAACCATATTTCCTTCTCATTGCATAACCTTTTTAAAAAGTAGAGTGAGTCCACTCATTAATAACTTTAAATATTAAATATCTCCAGGGCCCACCAACTACATAAGCTTGATGTAATTTTTTGCTGGATTTTTTCCCTTTCCAAGGGCTATCATTATCCTTTACATGAACTCGCTTCAATGGCTGGGCTATCGATCAAAATTCAAAAAGAAGCATATCCAAGAGGAAAGGTGGCCGTCGTTGGTGAAAATTTGATTTGATGAGCAGCTCACACGCAATCATCATCAAATTACGGTTCTCTCAAAAGTTGTAAAATAAAACCAAAATTTGCTCCTTCAATGGACTCACTTTCTCACACTTTGTGACATGTCCAGCAACTCTAAACGAGACAAAAGAATGTCCTTTCCAAAGGTGCAGAAGGTTGGAGCTGGTGGACAGGCTACATCGCTAAATAATGAATTTCTTTCTTTTTACGAACAAACCAAGGCATTGTTTAACTTTACGTAACAGCAAGGATTGTTACAAAATAAACAAAGATGGAAATCCCATTTACAAATTGACCACTGACCGGACGAACTCATGCTGCTGCTCAGAACTGAAGGCGTGACCTCACACCTCAAATAATGACCCTGAAATCACAAGTGTGGGGTAGGGTCAAAAATTAGAGGGAGACGTACAAGGAAAGTGCCCACTTCCGGTCCTTCCCCTCTATAATCTTAGCCTACTCCCTGCCATTCATTTTAAGTGCCGACGAGGAGAGAGAGAGAGTATGGATTTTACATCATTTTTCTTTACAACACTATTATGTAATGATCTTGTGAATGAGATGAACAACAATCAGGGGCCTTTAAGTGCCTTGATTGTGACTCTTGGTAGGAGGTAGATTATGACAAATGGCTTTTAAATGAGGAGATACGCAATCACTACTCAAAACAAACTCAACTATTTTCTAAATGAGGAGCAAATCACTGAATTAGACACCAAAAACGTTTGAGCAAAGGGCCATGGCAGCTAAAAATAGAAATTTTAAAAAAGGGTTGGAAATTGCTACTAAATTCCTATCTTTCTTAGTTCCATCTAACTCTACAATATAAACCTTTCACAATTGCTTAATTGGTAAACTAAAATTCTGCGGTCTTGGTCCCAAAATTTGATAAACACAAAACCTGTTTCAAGTCATTTAAATCAATTTAGAAAACACATAAACAAATTTTTTTCATTTTTCACACCAATTTCCCAGCAATTTTTCATTATTCAAGTGGAAAATGGATGAGCATAATTATATGATATAAATTCTCAATATTCAATGAGAACGGAAACCACAAAAGTACAAAATCATGTGAAAAGATCCGTTTCATTTTTATCTTGAGAATGACCTGTTTGTTATGATTCGTTCAACCACTAAATATTAATTTTGCTACAGCAAAGGCTTATCTCCTGCGGACTCTTGTGTAGTAAAGCAAATTGTACCAATAAAGGATAACACTTCTATACTCACTTGCATCAGTTCCATTTATGTATATACAAATAAAAATACTACGCTCTTATTCTTTCCTCAAGGATTTGTCAATTTGTTTGATCTGCTGAGAAAAAATGAGCTTATCAATGTGAGAAAGCGGAAATCCCCTTCGTCTCACATTGCCAAAAACATCCCAATAAGGAATTCAATTGAACAACGGCGTCTCATGAGAATGAATATTTCGCACAAAACTTTAAGCCAATATTTTGTTATGTCGGTCATGGTTCTGCTGCAACGTTCTCAACCATCAAGTCACACTCTTCAAGTTTTTCAAGTTTTTAAGGGAAGGGAAATTGTGGTCAACTTTTAAAGAGAAAAGATCGGTGATCGGTCGAATCCTTGCTTTTATAAATCTCATCACTCGAATAGAGTTAGTTTTGCATGAAAAGTTTCTTTAGCTTGGAACTAATGAAATGTTGGAGGTCTCACTCTCTTAGCCATCCAAAGCAAAGGGAATATTAAAAGGCACGCGAAGCGAGAAGATTTTTCAATAAGGGACAAATATCAGTTATGGGATGACACCACAATGCATCTTATACATACATCCTTACATTGCATACTTAAATGAACTCATGAGGTTAACAGAGGGACTTAAAAGAGCAACTTATATTTCGACCACCAACCATTGTTAAGAAAAGTTTGAAAAAAAAAGTTGCAATAAGTCTTTGCGAGTGTTGGTGGACATGCCGACTGACACAACAACAATGATATTTGTTCTTTGGGACATGCGGCAAGGGAATCCATCCCAAATCAAAGACCCTTGACTAAAGTACCCGAGTAGGTAGGTGGGTCTCTGCAAAATCCAGGATGATCCACAACCGTACAAATTACCCACTTCAAAAAAGGTAATTGATGCCACTTTGAGATGTGCTCATCCATCAAAAATATAAATTTAACAAGGATCACATCACTCGAGAGGGAGAGATGTAAAAACATGTGAATAGCAACAATTGTTCCAATTCTAAATGCAATGAAGCGAAGAGAGAATGTTGAATTTTATTCAAAGCCAGGGAAATGATGGATAATTTGGAAATGAACAAAAGCACATCAATTCATGTCACTAAAAAATACTCAGCGCAGTAGAAATTACGCATTCTCTTCACTATTTGTGATAATATGGCCATCATGAATTGTAAATAGGAATCCTAAGCTACCCGGGTAGGGTGAAAGTTGGGATGGATCAATTTTTGGGCTGGAAATCATTAAAGCATGAGTCTGCGCTTCACATCTCTCATCTAATCTGTATAGAATCTAAAGTTGCAGCTCACTAAAACTTTAATAAAGTCGTGAAGGAAAAGTTGGCTGGTGTTCTACAACGTATATGCTCAACGACTCAGCTTTGCCTCCTGTTTACAAAGTAATTTAAAGATGAGACAAGATAGGGTTGACTGATGAAGGGAAAACTAACGCCCCAGTTGATTTTACTAATGAAAAGCATCATTTGAATTGACAAGAAGAGTGAAAGAGGATTCATTAGATGAAAGCAAATCCAACTAAAATGCAATAAAACATTTGCAACTCTTAAACCGGTTTTACATCCACCATTTTTTCCCTCAACCCACCAATTGCAACAAATCCAGGCTTCTCATAAAATTATTAATCAAATCCACCTCTCCCGTTTTTTCAAAGAAAACTGGTTTTTCTTTATTTATACTTTGATATACTGCTGACAGTGGAAGGTGGGAGTTACCTGCCTCAGCTTACAAAAGACCAATATATTTTAGAAATGAGACAATGACAAAATGAAATTGGGCGACGACAACCGTGTCAGACTGACAAATCTCTGGGATCATCATCAAAATGGTCACGGAAGCAGATGCTTCAACTATATAACCTACGACTGCCACTGGACAAAGCAATACTGGTCAACAAACCCTTGAAAGAAAAAAACAATTTCTACACAACTTATCCTTTCAATGAGTCAATTATTGAAGAACTTTAGGTCGGATCTTTTTTTCTCTTCTTATCTTTAACATCCACTCACTCAGCAATTGCTCTGAATGAGCTAAACGATGCTTTTTACTTAATCCAAGATATATGTTGCTCTTATATTTCACGACATTTTTGTCGACATGCACTGGACAACGGCACGTGTTTGAGACCTTTTGACATCCATCCCAATGGATTTACAATGCACGGGTGGCCAAACAGAGGAAGTCAAGAGAGCAAGTGACAAAGAATTTTTAGAACAAGGAAATAAAATCTGTCAATAGCCCTAAGTGCCAATGTGTCTTCTTGACTTAAGTCACCATTAAGCGTCTGGAGGATTTTTTCAAGTTATTTGTGTTTACTTGAGCTGGTGACTAATTATCTTTAAGAAGTCATGTCGCGTGTGCTTTTATTTACTTTAAGTCCCTTCTCAATTTCCTCTTATGGTCAAGCAAGTCAAGCTGAAACTGGAACAAGGTGCGAACTCTATAATATTTTGCCTTGTGAGAATCTCTAAACTCAAAAGCCATTGTTTATTACGTGACGCTATTTTCCGTCCGCCTTTCTCATTCATTTCAGATCCTTAATTACATAATTTTCCTCCATAAAAGATGTGGGGAAAAAAACTTATAACAAGGGGCACAGTAGCAAATTATCACTCACACTGTAACCCACTTTGATGAATGATCTTGTTCAAAAAGGTAGCATGCAACTGGTCATTTTTGCCCAAGCCTCATCAATTCATGTACGTGCACATCATTAAGAGTTTGGATGCAAAAACAAGGGATGAGTTACTCTTTGGAAGACACCCATCTATTTAAAGAGGGATGAAGATGAAGGAAATAACCCTTTTTTTACATTTTTTCCCCTTAAAACCATATTTAAATGGATCCAAGTGAACATAAGTATAGAGTGTAACATTCAATTATCCCGTTTTATTGGCTGAGCTTCCGTCATGTAAAATTTCACCAAAAAATCGGCTCCTCAAAACTGCAAGTTTAACGTTTTTTTTAAAAAAAAAAAGTAATTCCGAATAGAACAAAACAACCTAACCTAACAACATTGCTCCTTGTGAAATTATTCTAAAGTCGTAAATTATGAGAGGAAGCTGAGCGAGGGGAATTAATCACAATAATTTTGATGGGGACAAAGAAACCTGTACAAAAATAAGAATATCTTGGAGTTATGATCCTTGCACATGAACAATGATTAGTCAAGTGTAAGCACAGATGGATATCGGGAGCTAAGAATAGTCGTAAAATACTTAATGATCTCATACTACCTTTTGAAAGCACTAATTAACCCTTCACACATCCCTCAGCGTCCCCATTCCTTAAAATACTTTAAAAAAACCATCTTATTACTCAATATGCAGTCTGGTGGTCTTTACGGGGCTTCCCTTTTGTAATCTAATTTACGATAAAAAGGGACTCCCCCCAATAATTGCATTTGATAAGTTAATTACTGAGTGACGGCTTGTAAATGAAGATGGAGCGAAGTAGATTAAGAAATTAATATTTTAGTAGTGTGATAATTGAAATAATATCGTAGTTTAACTCCTCACCTTTCCATGTTCCTTGTCAAAGTCACAGTCCCTCATCTCAGGAGGGTAGCCGTTACACCCGGGGTTGAAAACTAATTGAAGATTTGTACCCGTTGCGATAAACGCCTGAAAATAAACAATATATAGAAATGTTTATTCAAGGGTTACTCCAATTTACACTATTTAGCACAATACACATCATGGGCTACAAAGGTGTTCTGTTTTGTGCATCTGGAAATATCTCAAATTTTACATTTGACTCATTTCCAAAGTTTGGGAGTCGGGGAATATGTTTCAAACTTTTATTTGTTGTTCTTTGGATTTGAGAAGCCGAACTGGAGGCTGGAAAGATGAGATTTTTTCAAGAAAAATAAAACACAAAGTATCCAAATAAAAAGTCATCTCACTCTATAAGATACCCATGATTCACAGGGGATTCATGGGAAAGTCAATTAATTCTAGGAAAGTGGCGTCAAATTCTTGGAAGATTAAAACTTTTTTTGCTGAAGCATTCTTCTCTAAATACCCTTAACCGGGGGTCTTTAACACTTAACAAATCCGCATCTTTTTTTGTGTACCAAATAACTTACAATTTCTGTGTGTCCAAAAGTAGTTGCATGCTGATCCCCTCTGCACCCATTTTGAAATCGCATTTGTCTCTCTTCCAAAGGACGATCTCTATACCCCGTATATCTCACCTGAAACCAATTCATTTTCAGTTTGTCTCAATTATCCTCAAAAAACGTTTCCAACGGTTGAGTGGAACACACACAGGTTATAACAATGATGTGCATGATTCATTCATTCATCATGACTCCTCTCATCTCATCACATACTCAACAAAGAATGGGAAAAAAGTGGACCAAAATTTGCTCCAATGAAGAGGAACAATGAGACGGATTTGTCACTTTTCTCAGAAATCCATATCTCAACTCATCTTCCCTTTCTTTCCTCTAATAAAGACAAAAGCTACACATACACAACCTAGACCTATTTTTTAAGCTTCATCAACCACCTTACCTCACTTTCTCGACTCAATCTCCGAAACAACTCATCTGACTCGAACTTATTCTTTTGATCTGGAACGACTCGGGGCATTTTGAAAAAGAATCTTGGCTTTGGTTGTGGCTCATACAGCCCCAAGGTATCGAAGGGCAGCATCGTTGGGGGTGGGGGTTGATGATGATGATGATGTGGGAAGTGTCCTTGAGCGTTGGGGGGTAAGGGTCGTTGGTGCGGGTGACTAAGGTGGTTCAGAGCGTTTAAATGATTTAAATGATGAGATGGGGGGCCAAGACACGACACTGAGGCAGATTTATTCATGACTCAATGTCCACACCATTCTTTGGAAAGGGTTTAAAACTTCCTCCACCTATTTTCCAAGCTTCCTTCCTTGTATATAACGTTACACACTTGATGACTCTTGTTTTGACTTAACTCTAATTTAACAAATCTAACCACAAATGAAAGAATTAAACCAACTTAACCACACTATCCGTATCAACTTTTCACTACGCTGCAAAAAATTAGGTTGTATATTTAGGTTGGAGGATTGGACTGGAAATTTCGTATTTTTTCAAAATCCAACCACCTTTTTCCCCAACCTGCTAATGCCTCACAATATATACGAAGTAGAGTCGTCGTAGAGTGGGAGTGGTTGGGGGCATAGGTTAGATAGAATACTTTCAAATAAATTGAGATAGAAAGTTCTTCTACTAAGGTTTAATAAGGAGTGAGACACGGTGCAATACTTTAGTTCAACTTTTTCAGAGGGCAAGCGTTTCCGCAAACAACGCCCACTTCAAACTCCTTCAAAAGATGGGATTGGATGAAGGGCTTGTTTGGAAGCCCTCCCAACAACTTTGGTTGATCCACCCCTTTCATAAAGAGTTGGGGATGATATTCTCCTTCTGAATTCCTAATCACTAAAGAGGGCAACCTTGTGATAATGATGAAACGGAATAAGATCCATGCGGCTTATAGTTTGAAGCTCAAAATTCATTTTTAAGAGAGAAACAAGGGATTGGATCAATTCCATCTTTAATTCTTTAATCTTGATAAAAGAGTTTTGTTTGGTGAATAAATTGCGGAATTTCCAACAGAGCAAGGCACGCTCCTTGATCAAGGCCTCGACCATTTGTCCGTTTAATATTCAACCGTCTCAGACAATTAGAGTGGTTAGCGAGCTGGTAGAAGGGATTGAATGAAAGTTTCAATAAAGTTTCAAACATTTCCTCACTTTTCACAGCAAGTGTTAAATAATTGAGCTCTAATTCAGCCTTGTTTCCGTCTCTCGAGAGTCTTGAGTTGTCTGAAAAAAAGAAGGCCCTTAGTTGAGGCAGAAAAGTGTAAAATTTTGAGAATGTTTATTCATAATCTTCCCACGACTAATTCCATGTCTTCATGTCACACTTGCAGTAGTGTCCACACTCTCATACTTTTTTATTGATTGTGAAGACAAACTTTGAATCCTTCATTCTATATAAGCAACCTCAAGCTCACCCCAATTAATCTTACATTCAATGAAGTGAAACGTTTAGAAATATTGGAACGTCTCAAAAAAACCTTCATTTGTTGTTGAGAAGTTGGAACGTTTGTTGGAGTTGAATAAATTCCACGCCATTGCCACCTACGGGATCGGGTTGGATGTTTTTTTACCCAAAAAAAGCGGTTTATTTAAAACCTGCGTCTAAATCCTTCATTTTTCCCGGCTTATCAAAATCTAAAGTAATAACAAGACTTGAACAATATAACGCTTCAACTCCAACGTTTATGCTTTCAATCTCTTTATAATGAAGTTGGTTAGGTTTTTGATGAAGCTCAGTCATGAGACGGTGACGATTGAATTAAAAAATGGGACCCAAGTTCATGGAACTATTACAGGTTTTTGTGAATACGGTTTTTTGTTAACAGCTTTAAGGTTTTCTAACGTTTGTTTTGTTGTTTTGAGTAGGGGTGGATGTGGCTATGAACACGCATCTCAAAGCTGTTAAAATGACACTTAAAAATCGTGACCCCGTACAATTGGACACATTAAGCATTCGTGGAAATAATATTCGCTATTACATTCTACCTGATCATCTTCCTTTGGAAACATTACTTATTGATGATGCACCAAAAGCTAAAAAGAAGAAGCAAGAGGCAAAAGGTAGAATTTATTTTTGGGGCCTCTTCAGCCCTTGAATCTCCATTGTTTGTTATTATTAAATGTTTTTGTTGTAGCTGCTGCTCGAGGTCGGGGTAGAGGTGGGAGGGGTCGTGGAAGAGGACTTAGAGGAGGACGTAAGGGATTTATAAATTAATTATTTGCTGAATTACATTATTTTTGATAATAGGAGGTGGTGGTGGGGGTGGTGGAAGGGGAGGTGGAGCAGGTGGTGGTGGAAGACGACCCTAATTATCTTTTCTTTATTATAAGATTTAGTATTTTGTTTAATAAAAAGTTTTTCTGAACTTTTGAAAGACAATTCGTCCTGTGAAGCTGTAATATGTACAGATTTTTTTATTCATCAAAACCTTAACGAATCTAATCCTGTAAAAATCTTAACTTAACTAAACTTAAAAGCTAGAAATTGAATGGAAAGGCCAATTATAATTTTGAAATAAATTTAACAACTCAAACTCAAGAATCGTTAATTTTGACGAATACGTTTTGCTGCTGGTCGAGAATCATCTGAGTTTTCAGAATCGCAAAGGCTTATTTCCAAGTTGCGTTTTTTAAGGGTTTCACTCATTTGAAATCTGCTACGAAGTTCTCCATTTGGTCTTCCATTCTTTTGTGGAGCATCGTCAATCTCAATTATTTGAATCCCTTCATCATTATCATTCATACGAGCTGGCTCTATTTGTAACAAGTAAGAAATGAAATGATTATGTTTCTAATAGAATGTGTGATTATCATTATTTAAACTTACGGCTTCTGCGCATAGGCTGTGGGGTTATTGTTAGAGATCCTTTATTACGTTGAAGAGTAGAGTTTGCCATTGGTTGCGGTATGATGGTGATTTCATCACTGATTTTGAGTGGTTTAAATTGTGCTGCTTGACCCGAATTTGAAGGCATTGTTCTAGGTGTAACTTGGAGCCCAATTTTTCCTTGTGCTTGTTGTGGAATTGGTCTTCGTTCTGGTCGAGGACCGTTTTTGGTGACACTGTGGGCTGAGTAGACATGACTCTCAAATAGTTTATACATCCCAAATGTAGCAGTACACACGGTACATTTATAAGACAAGTGAGCAGGTTTTAAAGTAACATTGTGATCTTTTGCGACGTGAGCTAATAGCTTCCACTGATATACCTAGTGAATACAATTAAAAACCAAAATTGAATTAAGACCAACAGATTATAAAATTGAATCGTTTCGTACCTTTCCACAAAGAGGACACCGCCCACTATCTTGCCCTTTATTTGCAGCGTCTTGCATAGAAGATGTAACAAGACCATGAGAACCTAACAAATGACGCTCAAGACCCTGGTCAGTAAAGAACCGGAATTGACATTTTTGACAATTAAGTGGAGGTTTGTTGTAAATCATTTTAGGATGGATTTTAACTTTATGGATCCACTGCATGTGATTTCTTAATTGATCCAAATCCTGAGTAAATAAAACAATAAGTATGAAAAAGCGAGAAAGAGAGGCTAGAAAGAGTCCGAAACGGATACATACCTTAATATAACCATCACATATTTCACAAATAACAAATGAAGTCTTTCCTCCCTGACCCTGTGGTTTTTGCTGTTGAGAGATACCCGATGTAGATGGACTAACCCCTTGACGCGGCAAAGGTGTTATTGATATACTAGGTAGACTGGAGGGTCTTCCAACTCCCCGCATTTGAGAACCACCCTAAATGGTAAATTATCATCATCACAACTCTCAAAATACTAAATATTTTACCATTTGTCTCAATAGTTGGCTATTGCTAATTTGGAGGTTATGGGTTTGCATTTGTCCACCCCGTATTTGTCCTGTATTTATTGAACAAGAATAATTAAAATTATCTCAATCACACCCTTTACTTATTTATACCTCTTTGGACAGAATTTAAAACATGATTCTGCAGTCCTCTGGGGTTTGTGGTCCTTATAAGTCCAGGAATCGGCTTGTGATTTGGAGCAGCTTGTAAGAGAGGAGGAAGATTTGCTTTTATACTTAATCCTTGACCTTGCAACTGCAAATGTTTGGGTAATAAATTATACCCTGCTATACCTCTTTGGTTAGCTGAAGACATGAATGCAGGATTTAGCGTTTGTGGTACAGCCCGGTTTTTGGAAAATTTAGGAAGTTTTGCCGGAGTGTCCCAATCCGTAGGCGGCTCCAAGTTTCGGGCAGGAACAAAACGCTTCACGCAACCTAATAAATGTCTGGTCAGCTTGGCTTTAGAATTATCTTCAAATGGACAGCTTGGACATTGATGGAAAGCGGGTGCTCTGTTAAACAACAAATTAAATATAAGCATTAGTCATACTACAACATTATATATGGATGGAGTTAAGAATACCTTTCTAAACGAGCTCGAACAGTGTGTTCGGCCTCCATATGGAAAATGATTTCATGAGGTGCACGGGTGGTTAGTTGACAAAAATTACATCTATAACTATAATTCTTCATGTGAGGAGTTTCTTGATGAGTAGACATAACTAATCCTGACTCTGTTCTAAAATTACATAATTCACACTTTTTCGTTCTAGATCGGAAGGGCTCATTATTTTCTTTGCTCTCTTCAATATTCCTCTTTAGAGAAATTATGCTTTGTTGTGTCAAATGTGTCATCATTCCCATCCTGCTCTTTGCCTTTTCTTTTTCCCCCACCCGTTTTTGCATTTTTAGCAAGTCGCACTGTACAAATTCTTGAACCAAATTCATACCAATGTTTGATAACAATTTCCCAACCGGCGACTCAAAATAATCATCATGATTAAATTTCTTTGGTTCATACAAACGATCTGCATCCGTAAGTTCTTCTCCTTTGGCTAGCTTCTCTTCTCTTTCTTTCTTTACCGTGGTTGCCAGGTCTTTAATTGTCTCTTTCAAGGATTTTTCACCCCCCTGCTCGAACACATAAGGTACAATGAATGATGGCGCTTCAATTAGAAATGCATCATCAGGGATGTCAATCGAGATTTTCCCACCACGTCTCCCATGTCCATCCAGCATAGGGTTTGGATTTTCTACTTCAATATCATCCTTTTCCTCCTCAATATTCCCACCACCCCCTCCCTCATATCCACCTAGAGGGTCTGGATTCTCTATTTCAATGACATCATCCTTATCATCTTCAATATTCCCACCACCCCCTCCCTCATATCCATCTAGAGGGTCTGGATTCTCT
>JAAOWG010000061.1:0-52816 GCA_036491945.1 Paranurophorus simplex
GTTGAAATGCTCATGGCGTAAGTTGCAAAACTATGAGTCTCGCAATTTAAGCAGACCGATAGTTGTATTATTTTATGCGGTCAAAAGCTAAACTTTGCAACTTACGCCGTTAGAGTAAAAAAATCGGGCCAGAAAGGTGCTTTTAAACAGTGGAAATCTTTGCATCACTGGTTCAATATCTTTGAAACCCGAATAGACCTTTACTTTAAGAAAAATTAATGCAGTTCTTTATTAACGCATTTACTTGAATATTCCTGCATGTAATCTTGTATTGTAATAGCATTAATTCTTTTCAATTGAAGTACAGTTGCTAATGGAAAAAGACTGGATATTTGTGGAAGTTGACTTATGCATTAGAGTGTTAGCTGTGTAAACCTCAATCCATTTGGTACTTTAGTTTTCAGGATAGTTGATCTCTTTTTGTTCAGAGTAGAACTTCCTCTGACTCTTCTAGGTTATAGATCATCAATCAAATTTGACAAGAGATCAGGAATTCTAAAAATCGAAACACTTTACATATAAAATGAGGTCTTATGAAAGTATAGAAGCGCTAATGAACGTTTTTTGGAGCGGCTTCCATTATAAATTGCGTTTTCAATACTGTCACATATTGTATGTAATTTATTACCTCATAAATCTGCAATTCATTCCAAAATTATTTTACATTTTCATATCTTGTTCATTTCATATCTAGCAAATTACATATGTACATATATATGTATTTAGCTTCCAAAATAAAATGCAAACATTTTTTTCAAGCACTGTATTTATATAAAACAATGCTGATTAAAAAAGTACCGGAATATTATAAGATGTAAATCTTTTTTTGCAGTAACGTTTATAGATTATAACTTTAAACTTAAATAGACAAAACTCAAATTCCATTCAAATAAAGATGAATTATCTAACAACAATTAAATCGATTGTAGATCAAGTCGTTTCCAATTAATCTTCAATAAAAATAATGATTCGTGAAAAATGTATTTTGAACCAAAAATCATATCTATTTATCTTATCGAGAATTCCGAAAAAAATCCTTATGGTTTAGTCTTTCTCCAAACTTTGTCTCCTTCCGGCATTGTAATGGAACGGCGTTTGGACCAAGCGACTTTTTTAGAATCTGCCGAGTATCCTTGACTATCTTGATCAACCGACATTTTAGATGAACAAGAAGGATGGACATCTTGGTCCTCTGATAATTTAGGAGTTGATGTTGACTGACTTGACAATGACCCTGACAGCTCCATCGCCCTCAATAATTCATTTTCCCACTCGTTTTCCTTTCTCTCTCGTTCCATCCGTTCTAATTCTCGTTGTCTATTAAATGTTGTAAACTCTTCTGCTAGAGGGTCCAGTACAAACTCCTGAATAACAAATAGTTAGTCTGGTCAAGCCTTATATGTACAAGAGAAAAAGAAAGGAAAAAGAGAAAGTGAGAAAAATATTTGGAGAAAGTATTCCCACTGCCACCTTTACCAAACTCTGACAACGTTTGGCTGCATTTTCATTTTCATTCAAAAGGCTGCGGGTAGTGAAACTTTCCTCAAATTGTAGAGAAAGCTCAAAGAAATTGTTACGTACGTGCTCACAAGACGGCGAGCTTTGGATTTCTTTTAAGGATCGTTGTTTGGCAAGTCTCTTCTTCTTTTTGTGCAATGGTCGACTCTCCACAATCATTTCTAAAGAAATCATAAAAAAAACATCAAGATGCAAAATTATGTCTTCACTTAGCTTGAACTGAACTAAAGGGAAAATCTAAATAAAATTTCACGCCAATACCACTAAAAACCATTAGAGCTACATATTAGAAACCTTCAGAAAATGAGCAAAAGCATGTTTGTACATGTCTTTTCTAACTTTGTTTAACAAAAGAACGTTTTGTTCAATATTTGGGTAGAGGAAGCAATAAAATAGCAAATAGAATAAATCCGAAAATCACTTACCCTCTAATTCGAATGTAGGATCACAATTTAAATGCCCTTTCTGCAATGGAATAAATCGCTTTTTTATCACGTACAAAATAAAGTAGGAGTTTTATTTCTAACGGTATGCTCAACCCTGGATAAGAATCACTTAAAATTTATTTCATATCTTTGATTTCATCTGTTTCAAAAGGAATTGCAATTAGAATTCCAAAAGGAAATTAATCTACTCAGATTCTACAAGAAAAGTTTCAACAAAGAGCCTTTGGGTAATCATACGGCTTTTCTTTCCTTTATCTATGAAACAGTAGGAGATTGCTTAAATTGTTCACTACCTTTCAAGATATCACTCATTTGTTCTGTGAGGAAAGATAAAAGAACTTACAGGTGGTACAAATACTGGAACGTTCTTCATCTCTAGGACATCATCAAAATTCATGTCTTTCATTACAGGTTGGTTTTGAAGGTTCTCTAAGCATCGTACACGTTCTAAGGCATTAAATTCTAATAGCTGTTTATAAAGAAAAAATATATAAAACTTTCAAATCTTTGTTGTAGTGTGGAGGGGGGTAACAAACCTCTTTGACTAGTTGAGTAAATTCAGGTGACCAAAGAGATGGCCATTTAGGAGAGCTTGTTTGATGTATCAAACGTATTTCTTTACTTGTTGTATTGGAATGAATGTCAAAGGGCCTTCGTCCTGCTGCCAGTTCATACGCTACAACTCCCAAAGACCACCAGTCAACTGCAAAGTCATATCCAGGCGTCTCTTCCACAGAGCATGCGAATATCTCTGGAGCTGGACAAATCAGGAAAAGGTTTTTAAATAGTTAAGCATCTAACTAAATGGACTTTGAAAGGGAAACAATTGATTGATACCCATATATGGTTTGGTTCCGGACAAAGCTGTAGCATAGTTCTTCCCCCCTTCCAATTTTGCAGCAACATTAAAATCCGTAATGTGTGCGTGACCTTGCTCATCAAGTAGAATATTATCGGGTTTTATATCCCTAGGCATGAAGAAAATGTCTAAATTATTTAAAGCCACTCAAACCATGGTTGCGTGTCAAAAGGAAAGTTTTTTTTCTAATCAAAATCGGAAATTAGTTTCCCTTCATTTGGAAATGATAAATTGTATTGGTCCAGTGGCCACAAGTTGGACAAAAATAACATAAACGGGACCAAGTGCGAACTTTATTAGAGCTTGAGAAAAGAGTTGGACTTTTGGTTTCTTTCCATGTTCTCATTAAAAGAGAGATAGGGAATTAAAAAATTTGTTCATTTGAATCTAAATACGCTTCAACAACTTTCCCGAACTGAGAAACATTTTTTTCTGCTCTGGGCTACAGAATCTTTGACTTTCAAAGGTTGATGAAAGCACAAATGACTTTCCTTTTCCTTATCTGTCCAACCAAAAGGAATGGAATTGAGATTTTTTGACGAGATAAATATATTCTTGTTCTTAGATTCAAGCCTTTCGCTAATCCCCTCACATTCATAAGCAACCAAGCTATATCTGTAGAAGGATAAATCTATAATGAAAATAGATGCGTACCGATGAATAATTCGTTTTTGTTGAAGATAATCCAAAGCCAAGCCCAACTCTGCTACATACCTGTGAAAAAAAACACATTACTCTTGTAAATATGGGGAAAGTGCTGATAAATATAAAGATTAATTTTGTGAGTGATAGAGTGTTAAAGCAAATGGCACATCACAACCCTTCACCTTTGTAAAATATTATCTTTCTATCAAACATTTTGAGATGTTATTCATTATTCATTGTACTAATGGCTTTGGTCAATACAATTACTTTTTAGGGAAATGAAAATTTACAAACGGGAGGCTCACTTGATAAAACAGAAATCCTTGAATTTAAATTAGGAAAGTAAACTAAAGGGTTAGGATTCAAAGAAGTGGAACCAAATAACTAGTGTGGTAAGCATGAATATGCTCGGTTAATCAAATAGGGGAAAACCTATTAAATTACAAAATACACAATCATATAATAATCAAAATAAAGTTAGAATGAGTGGAGAGAGAAACAGTTTAAATTGTATTTAGTATAGACATTCAATAATTGCTTAACAGAAATGAATAGCTAGTTCATCACCAAGAATCCAAACCACATTAAAATAACAGGATGAAAAAGAATCAATATATGTATAGCAACCACAAAAGACAGACATTGAAATTCATATTTTTACAATTTTTCCCTTGATTACACTTTTAGTGAAAGTGCCTAGATAAAATATTTCTGTGGCTCAAGTACCAAAATATTCAGATCCCAGGTTGAAAGTTGTGTTGAAAATGAGTGCCACTTGTCCAATTTTGATATTTCTCATGATGAACACTCGCCGTCTCCTTTCCCTTTGGATATGAAAGCTTTCCCAGCAACCCAGCGTTTCACACCATTCATAAATTCTTAAAAAATGTAACATCATAGGCTTTTGTAGCAACAATATAATGAATTGTTGGAGGGGAAGTGTAAAAGAAAGTTTGCTTAATGCTACTGAAACGGAGAAATATATACAATGTGTATAGGGAAAGTAAATAAAGTGAAGAGTGAAAGCACTAGTAGAGCAGGTGGGATTCTAATTTCAGATGAAAGCAATTTTGGTCTTTTTTGTGTTCCTTCGTAGAAATTAAACTGAGCAACATCAAGTTTAGTTTGAATAGCACCACAAACTCTTTGTACAATTTGATCAACTCAAATGAAGACATCCATTTTTTATCCATGCATTGAATGAAAGACGGCCAACCATGGAAAACTAATAAAAATTCATGAATTGCTATGCTAAATTACGACTGAAGTGGATGTCATAGCCATTTCATGCTTCGCAGAAACAACTTTCCATCCCGGTAAATCAAGGAAGACATGAAAAAGCAAATGAACGTCAAGTTGAACTCCACATCCTTTGATTTCCTTCTTTATATCAACTTGGAATGAGACATTGATGAATTTTGAACAAAGGGCATTTTTACAAGGTAATTTGTTACTACATTCTATAGTCACGTAAAATATTTAAGCTAGCGGAATCAGTGTCTAGAACTAAAATAATTTGATTTGTCGTCAGATGAAGAAATTTTGGATCCAACCCTTCCAATGGGAGCAAACACAACGGGATATTGAGCAAAGAGAAAGTTTTTGTCAAGACAAATCGCTATGTTAGGACAGTTGTCGGATTAATAAGTCGCACTTACCATTTTTCATCATCAGTATTGCTTTTCATCAAATTTAATACAAATTCTAGCGTTTTCAGTCATTTTTTTTTGTAAATGCACCCTTGTAATTAGATAGAACTAAATCAGAATTAAAGGTACTGACTCAAAAACAAGTTCCCATCAAGTATGAATTATTCTGATCGTCTATACTTGTAATATAATTCAAATAAATTACTCACAGTTTGACAGCAGGTATACTAAATGTTCCATTTTGCATGAGATGATATCTCAAATCTCCACCTAGAAGGAGATCTTGTACCAAAAACATATCTTCCTCATCTGCAATTTATAAAATGAGTTATAGAATTTTTATCTAATTATGTTTGGCAACAAGGTTCATAATTAGTTCCCTGCTGTTAATTTGTCTTCATTTGATGCATTCATTCGATTAGTAACTCCACAATAATTATAATAGAGCCCTATGTACTATTTGTAAACAAATAACGTATACATATAAAGTAATTTTCATATGCCAGGTTTTTTTCAAAATTTTAGATTAATTGGATAAAAATTTTGTTTCCAAAGTTTTCCACTGCATAATCAATGACAAAACTTTTGGAGAAGAGATTTAGCGAACACTGTTGTAGGTTCATACATGAATGGATCGATGGAAAATAAGTCATTATAGAACTTGAGCCTTGTTTGGATTTCAACAAAGTCTCCTGAGAACATACTTAAATCTACGGAAATTTAAGCAATGTGGAGCAAGAGAACTAAGATATGGAAATAATTAAGAATCAATAAACGGATGTCAACTCTAGTTGACTTATACACCTAAAATTTAATATTAATTCCCTCATATGGAAATATTAGGGCTGAAAATCCCAACAACTACGAAGGCATATAAACTTCAAATATATTTGATACTATGATTATCCTCAACCTGTAACATTCCTTATCTATAACATTTCCATTTCCGTCAAATAATTTTCTTCGCATTTATATCATCAAATTGTGCATAGCTTGTATTCATTTGCATAAATTCAAAATAATTTCACCAACAATGGAAACGATGTGACGCTTCATTGCCTAATGTACATGCATGAACGCTTTGTTGGAACTTTGTAACTTGTAATTTATTTTGTAGTGATTGAATTTAATTTAACTGAATAGAAAGTTGTATTACTTCCTTCTTTTAATGTTAGGATCTACACACGGATGCAATTACCTATAAGTCCTGAAGCATGTCTAAATACTTACCATGAAACGAAAACCACAAGTTAACCAAAAAAGGATGATCCAATTCTGTTAGAATTTCAATTTCCCGTACAACGTTCCTTAATGCATCTCTCTCGAAGCAGACGGATTTGCTCATATACTTCATTGCATACATTTGACCTGTATCCTTCTTCTGTACTATGCATACCTGAATCAATATAAAATTTACTCGTTATTCATGTTTGGATTTCTCTTCATCTGCATTTCCCATAATTTGGGTGTTTTGGAAAGCAGAATTAAAGGAAATAAATGGAAACATTATCTATAATGAGACTGGAAGGGTTGTCATTTTATTTCATAACCGATTGATAGCTAGTGGCAAGAATTTAATGGAATTTAAGAAAGAACGAAACCAACCTTTCCAAAACTTCCTTTTCCAATAGCTCTTAAAATTTGAAAATGGTCGAAATTAACTGAAAATAGACAAAATGAGACAAACTTCAAAATAGAAAGCAGCAGAAGGTTTCTATGAATGAGCAGAGAGTATAAATGGGATTTGAGATTTGTGAGTTTTCCTTCTCTTATTTGTGTGAAAGGGCAAACTGTAAACGAATAAGAAGTCTAGAGTTGCATGCATTTACAAGATCTCATAAATCATTCCACTGAGCTCATTGTGAGGTGAATATTATATACTTTTCTAAGGTGAGGTGGGGAGCGAAAGTTTAACAACTTATACTGAAGAAGAAAATTAAAAGGAAGCATCTTCCATTACAATTTAACATTTTGATCATCTAATTGTTATTATTTGTATTGGTTACTGCAACCATACAATAAAATTGCTTTGTTCAATTACATTTGAACTCGTGTAATTTATTCCACATTACTTCATGTATTTCTAACAAAACTAACAATGCACCAAAATCAAATGAAATTCGAATGAAATCGTCTCCAATGAGTCTGATTGAAACTTGTTTGATTCTTTTCGTTCGCCGAGCCTAAGACTTATTTCGGATTTAACTTTTTTAACCAACAAAACAACGGGGGACCAAAAGATTCATTGTAATCATGTATTAATGCAGCATTCTACATCTCACTTGGAGCTCAGGGAATGCACCTGCTGTTTAAATTTTAAGCACACATTTTCCATAATATTTGCAAGTACTCCAACTTTGTGGATTTTCTTCTCAAGTACAAAGAGTACAAACTTTAACCTGATGAACTTTTGTTATTGTGTGAAGAAAGTTTACTGCAAAAGACATGATTGAATTTCTTGCAAATTGTAAGAATCTCAACTGTATTAAGAAAATTCAAAATTTTGTCACACACAACAATCCCTTGAAATATTTACAAAAATGCATATAAACAAGGTAGAAGAATGTATTTTAGTATTTTCATAATGATTTCCTCAAGGACTACTAAAGCTCAGGATAATGTCTTTCTCTTCCCACACAAATAGCGTCGGCTTGCATATCAAGTCTCATTAAATATTCTCAGTTTATAATGTACACTACTCTTTGCATTATATCGATCAAGATGACATTTAACAAATTGAACAACCAAAAAAAACCCTAAACAGAATACCTAGACACACCAAATACAGTACATGTATGTCCCAAAGGCAAAATTTATTGATTATTTGTCTCATTGCACCTTCCTTTTTTATATAAAAAAGTCGACCCAACAATATGAAAAGAGACAGCACATCATGACACACTAACTTTTACTGTTGAAATGAAATATTCCACCAGGATTGTAAGCAACAACTTAATGAACAAGGGCAAAGAGTATTTAGTGCTTTGTATTACAGATTACAGAAATAATGTATGTCATAATTGTCACAAAAATTTGTATGCAGTGTGTTTGTGAATCATCAAGCACAACATATATAATGTTTCTTTCCAACTTCGTGTCATTCCACTTTCCCTTTATTACCTATATGTACTTCTACTTCAGAAATAAATAGAAAATGAATATAAACATTGCTCTCCTTCTCTTTTGTTCTTACAATCAATGAAACAATTTGCTAAGCCGAACGCTGAGTTTGACAATAACGTGGATGAAAAGTCAGTGAAAAGATCCAGTGATTCCTAACGTTATATGGTTCAACTATATTCTATACTTAAGGGGATCAATTATGAATCAAATTAATCACTAATTATCTACAATGTAACATGATGAAATATTTATGGGAAAATGATGGATAGAAATGGATAGAAACTTGTAATTCCCTTAGGCAAGAATGTCAAGCTTAATTTTCAGAAAATCTGATTATACTTTCTCTGCTTTGGAAAAACAACAAAGTGACACTTTGTCTCTAACTACTGATGCATACTAAAGACATGGCATCAAGTAGAAAATAACTTGCGGCAATAAATGGGTTAGGAAGTGGGAATTGTAGGAAATTCAGATCCTTCATCGTTATTCCATTAGATGTTTATATGAAATTGCACTCTTTTCAACTTTCACCACATCCCCACTCACTCACACTGGTAAAGCTTCTAAGAGTTCATAGAATGGTGATCCACGGATTAGAGAGAAAATTCGATCGAAATCATTTGGCTTCCAATAAAAGCTTTGATGCAATTTTTATAGACAATTTCAAAAGATAACAGAAAGTCCCTTGCTTTCCTTTGATTCAGAAATTTTTATTGTATCGTATTTTTGTATTTGATATAGATATTACAATTGAGTTTAGATTTAAAACTCAATCTCGGGATTCCATCTCAAAATCTATATCAACCAATCAAAATATATGGATCACACAATTTATTTATAGTCAAAAATTCAAGTAATTCCATTAGGAACTACTACATGTAATATGACCATGTGATTATCACAACACTTGTAAATTTAAATGTTTTGAGGGACTATTGGATTTTTTTTGTATTCAAACTCAAGGATAAATAGAATATTGTATTTTTTAGGGTCTACACATTTATTGAAAGTTTATGTGCAAATATACATACAACGGTTGGGTGAGTTATGAAATGATCGATTCTTTCTCCATCAACTCGACTCTTGTCATATTTCTACTCACGTTTGAAGATAATATCAAAGCAGTATCGAAGGTATGCACGAAAGAGTGTCATCCATTTCATATTTCTTTATGTAGTAAATATTTCCACCTTTGCTACTGATGTGCTATTTCATGTAGCTAGCGTTAGTCATGAGAAAGGCAAAAAGCTTTTTACTTTCTATACAAGTGCACGTACAAAGTTTTGGATTATGTTTTCTCAATCCGATTACATAAAGCATATATTTGTGGGAATTAACTTGACAATTGTTTCGTAAATTGGACTCTTTCATGCACTTTTTTACTTTTATTAAAAGGAATTATTTTCCTTAGCAAAAATAATGAAGTTGGATGAGTTTCATCGCTTAAAGCAAACGACAAAACTCATCCAGCTTAATTATCTCTAACAAAGGTAACTCAACTAATGAAAGCTAATTAAAAAAGATTACGGTCAGATAACTTGGAGAAAAGGTATTGCTGGGCTAAAAACAGCACACATCAGCAGGTATCATACAATTCGTTCTAATTAGGAGGTCAAAGGGAGTGGGTAAAAATTTTAATATGCAATTCCAAAAAAGTTAATCATTAAGTAATGAATGTTGCAGAGATCCTTTGGCATCACCTATACACCTATGTACGTAGATAATTCCATATAATTACGATGAAGAGGTTGTAAATTTTTGTTTGATGAGGTAGCTACAATAAACATCGTGGTGGGAGGTGGAATATATAAATATATACATGAAAGAGAAAGTATATTATTCAAGGTATGCAATATTTAAGATTGATCTTCTTCTGATATTCCATCAATCCCTTTCATCACAAAATAAATACTTTGTGTTTACAGAGTCAACAAAATGATGCATACTCCAGCAAAAACTTTTCAGCTACCTATTTAATGATATTGATCCTCCAATAATTTATCCACTATGAAAATAATGATGAGATCAAAGCCCAGGATGCTTATAAGTGATCCAACTATTATCAAAGTTACATTCTGTGAGAAAGAAAAGGGTACATGAGTTGAATTATGAAGAGATATGTAAATAATTCATTGGAGACCACACCACGCGGAGAAAGTACTTGTGCGTGACGATGGTTCCCTTGACACATAACAAAGGGGCTCAGGTGGAGAATGGTGACACGTATTTACCTTCTTCGTCGTCTTTAATGTGGTGCTTTTTTTTGGCTGATTGGTTAACCCCCATTGTCTAAGGGTGATAAGATGTTCAATCTAGTTTACTATCCTTCCTGAAATCCAATGAGAACTCTGAGATTAAACAAGATTTTCCAGCATCTCCAACCCAAGATTCCCAACTCCTTTCTTCTATGTACCTACAAAAAATTGATTGATTTATTTATTGTAATGAGACATCCCCAAAAATGAATACATCTCTCAAGAAATGAATAGTAGTTACAAATTAATTGTATTGCGTATAAATCAAGTAAACTTAAATTAAAGAAAGAAGGAAATTAAATTAACTCGGCTGTATCCCATGTTACATGTCTATTATGCACTTGCTTTACACAAATAAACAATAAATTAAACATGTATTAAGAAAACCACATCTTGTGTAGATATTACATAGTTTGCAACTCAAACTCAACAACTTTTTCCTCTATTTTCATCTCTCTACTTTTACAATGGA
Organism: Paranurophorus simplex; assembly: GCA_036491945.1. Classification (NCBI taxonomy): domain Eukaryota; kingdom Metazoa; phylum Arthropoda; class Collembola; order Entomobryomorpha; family Isotomidae; genus Paranurophorus; species Paranurophorus simplex. The sequence goes on from JAAOWG010000061.1 coordinate 10,968, forward strand.
ATGATTTGATGAAGGAATTAATTCTATTCTAAATTCTCAAGAGAGAAAGGATAGAGCTTTCTCAACTTGGCTTTTTATATAATCACTTAATGGAAGAAATCCATCCTCCTCAACTACTCATTGTCTCATCTCTGATCCATTAACTTCAACCTATGCATACTAAACGTTCCACAAAAGTTTCTACATTTCTAATTGCTGTGGTAATATCAATTCTACGATTCTTAACCTTGGATAACTTTAATAATAAATCTCTGGCTCTCTATCTTGCTAGGAAATCGTTAAAAGTGAAATGTATGGATGGGAATTGCTTCTATTATTTGAAGCGTCAATAAAATCCTCAACTTTGGAATTCAATGCAAGCTGTCAAGGGATTAATTTCCAAGCGAAACTTTGCTGATTACTTTAAAATAAAAAGAGATGTAAAGGATACAAAAGGAGGCAATATCGCAATACTCATTCATCTTAAATAATTGTGTTGCTTCTGAAAAGTTTGGTATATCCAAATTTAAACATTACCAACTTTCTGGAGTTATTCAAAGTGAAAGAAATACAATGGTCTTTTGTCTGTTATTAATAAAAGTAACTTGAGTTTCACTTTGGTGTTTTGTACCTTACTCCTTAAAGTTATTATAGGAATTCAAACTTTTTTACGCAACTGACTTTTTAATAAAAAAATCTTATAAATAATTTAGGTATAAAATTGTTGATTTCTACTCGCTAGACTTATTTCTTCTGTATTTAGTCATGCATAATAAAAGCCAATTTAAAGTCTTACTTTATATCAAAACATACTTGAGAAAGTCAGGAATTCCAAATGTTTCCTGTTTTTGTATTCATTAATTTCATCTAAAATATGCAAATATTTTTTGGTTCAATGATCATGTATTTAGATGAGCAAGTTTACATGAGTTAATCTCGCCTACTTTCTCTATCTCTTTCGCAACCATACTTTTGTACTTTATTGTCAGAACAAAAGTTTAGGTTTGAATTGATTCCCTTAATGGCAAGCCATTTAGTTGGATTGGACCAAGCATTCTTTTTTCTCTTGTCAACCCATTGTTAAGGATGAGGAATAAAACACCATAAAGTGGAAAAGGGGAAGAAGATGTACTTTATAAAAGCGTAGGCTGAAGTAACATAAAATGTCTGTCAGTCAAGGCTAATGATGGTTTCTAGTTCTAGTTTTAAAAGGTTGGAATAAAATCCTCTATTCGAATCCTTTAAAACCCTGGATGGAGAATTATTTAGAGCATTTCAGAGTATGAATGTTTTCGACATTTTTGAAAAGACAATAATGCTTTCAATTTTCACAATTCCTGAGGCTGACGTTTGTTCAAGCTCCTTCAAAAAATTTCAAGAGAAGCAGTCTCTAGCTTTTCCCACACTCCGTTGGTATACCTGCCAAACCAAATCTATTTATTCTTTGTGATGCCACACGTTTTCCTTTTTAAGTAACATCAACGACTATGCTTAATTTTTAGAGCATATATCCAACCATTTTGGATCATACATCATCTACATAGATTATTGTACTACCTAATACATTGCATACATTATAATTCCTTCTGGTAAAAGAACCTCTGCAACTAACAACCCTCTGGAACCGTGTGAATGAACGTAATAAAGTATGCAAAGAGTTTTTTAAAAAACTAATCTTTCCAGAATAAAAGATTTCAACCTTGTACCATAGGTACTATATAGACTTTGAACATTTCGTTAAATTACAATCTCCACTGATACGAAAGGACTTTAATGCTCTGAACTGTCCCTACCGTAAAATGTTGGCTGTGGTTGAGTAATGAGGAAAGATTTATTAAACTTGGGTTAGGTTGGGGGAATGGAAAACGTAAACATCTTTCAAGTGTTTGTTACCTTCTCTCTCAAAGGGCATAACTCTCATGACCCCAAGAAATCAACAAGACTAGACCACAACAATACAAATATACCTTTACAACAGTTTCTGGAAATATTCCAGCAGCTCAACTCAACAAGTATTTTGAGCCATCAACCATTCCCTCTAGCCTACAACTTGTTTGATTTTTTAATTTGTGCAATATGAGGAGATTGAGTTGCACTTGAACAACTATATCCATTAACACACCTTACCACCAAGTTTTTTGTAATCTCGTCTCACCACAAACTTTGCTGAATTGATAAAAAGAGCCCAGCGTTTGAGGTCGTATCTTGTTCCTCCTCTTGTGCTAAATAGAATAAGGCTCAATCCAACAACGTTTCCCTTTGCTATCCTTGTTCAGAAGGACAAGGAAGGAGTGAGATGGATGAGTTTATTTAGTGCTGACGCTGAATAGGGGAAAAGTTTGTTTCAACTTTTATTCCTGAGCTGAGGAAAGGAAGCAAGTTACTCTGGCAGTTGAAGAAAGCACACTACTACTAAATTCATGAGGAAAAGTGAGTGGAAACATCTTGGTGGCCTGTTATTGCTTTCTCCTCTCCAGTGGGTGCGCAGCCTCATTCCCTCTATATAATATACCTGACGAACTCACTAATTTAGCAGTTACGGGAAAATCCAGGAAATTTATATTACCATCATTAGTTTGGGAGTTGCACGGTTCCAAATTACTTGGGATGTAGGGCTTGAGTAAATTCACGACCCTTTCAAATCACACACACAATCCATCATTTTATTGGGAATTGGAGTGATAATAGTTCTCATGAATAAAAAGCACACAAGCTTGACTCACAATATCACATTTTGGAGGATGGGATAGGAGGCTTTGTGAAATGATCTTTGTTAAATGGCTTCCCCCTCAATCAACAGGTCTTTCCTTTAAACAACTTTATAAATTCTTATTAACTTAATCCTTTGCTAATTGAACAAAAAATCTACTTTATTTTTGCAAAGTGATAATTCCTACATACATTGCTGTTGGATTGCTAACAATCCATGCAACACTTTCTTTTGGAGATTAAACATATTTCCAAAACCAAACAATGCCATTAAAAGTTTACATCCTTTGTAACTAGTAACGTTGTGTTTTATTCCTCCATTATTAAATCTCTTAGCAAGCACTACATCCACTTTCCCCATTACTCTTTTTAACAGTCTTACATCAATTTCATTTCATACTTTGAGTTATCCTTCAGACAAGTTGAGTATGACTATATTAAGTTATATCATCACAAACTACAGCTAAAACATTTAGTTTGAGTAAACAGGATTTTGAGCTGGATTTCATCTTGAAGGAAAAGGAGACAAAAGCGATTTTCTCACGAACCCTTTCATCAGAATTTCTTGAAAAATCACCTCATCATTAGTTTAGCTCCAATTTTTTGGTCTTAGGATCTATCATTATTTTCCAATAAATCTCCCTTATACTAAATTCCTACAATCTCATTCCTCCTTCTACAACTCAACTCAACAAGGAAAATCTCAATTCATATACAATGCTGCAAATAAAATCAAATAAATTTCCACAACATGATAGCATCAAAGAACTATTTCAATCATTTTACACAAGTCCTTGGGGACTTTTTATTTGAAAAAACTAGAGAAATGTCATGAAACATGAAACATGAAATTTCATATCAAATTTCTATCCATTCCGTTCCTCAACCATTTTCATAGACCAAAAAAAACGTTGGATGGAAGCTTCCCTTGATGTTGGATAAAGAGACTAAATCCTGTCCTAATGGTTTGCCATGTGCTCATCTTTTTACAGTAATTTCCTAGCTGGAGGTTTTTTGATTTAGAAAAATTGGAAAATCATGGAGAACGACGATGTAAGAAACTTATTTGGAAATTTATGGGAATTTTATATTTCAGATTGTATGGGGGATTATAAATAAATCATTTTGCTCCTTCAAAATAAAGTAAGTTGGATTTTATATGGATGGATTTAATTTTTGTTTTTACAGCTCCAAAACTCACAAGTTTTGTAAAAACGAGTATAATCTAACGGGCCTTTGTAGTAGAGTATCATGTCCCTTGGCCAACAGCCAATATGCAACGGTAAGAGAGGAAAACGGCGTTTCCTACCTATATATCAAGACGATTGAAAGGTAACTAGTTTTACAAGCAGATTTTCACATTAATTGTTGTTTTTTTAAAGGTCTGCATTTCCAAGTAAAATGTGGGAGAAAATAAAACTCTCAAGAAATATGGAGAAGGCGATTGGACAGATTAATGAGAATTTGGTATTTTGGCCAAATTATATTAGGCAAAAGTGCAAACAACGACTGCTCAAGATTACGCAGTATTTAATTCGAATGAGGAAATTGAGGCTTAAGAATACGTGAGTTTTTAAACTTCTTTTGAATCATGTTTGTGTATTCGATAACTTATTGGGTTTTATAGCAAGAAGCTAGTACCTGTGCAACGGAAGATTGAACGAAGGGAACGTCGACGAGAACAAAAGGCGTTGATTGCAGCAAGATTAGATAACGTTATTGAGGCAAATTTATTGGATCGTTTACAAGAAGGAGTTGTAAGTAAATTGTTGTCTTTTCGGAAACTTGATATTGATGGAATTGTTATTATTTTTTAATTTTCATATGTGTTATTAATGCAATCTTGTTTATTTAGTACGGGGATATATACAACTTTCCCAAGTTAGCCTTTGACAAGGCACTTCAAGAGGAAGGCGAGGAAGAGGCAGAAGCAGAAGATGAAGAGCAAGAAGAAGAAGACGAAAATGTGAGCTAGAAATGATTCCAATTACTTTAAATCTAACATAACATTAAATGTTTTTAGGAAGTCGAAATAGACGAGGATGTTGAGGCTGAGCTTGAACGGGAGATGGAAGATGAAGATGATTTGGAGAGAGTATTTGTGGCTGCGGATGAGTTTCAAGAAAGTGATGACTCTGACATTGAGGTATATTTGGAAATACAACGATTTTAGCATTTAATGAAACTGCTCAGAATTAGCTCGAATAGTGACAGTTTTTTTTGTTGAAAATATTTAATTTTTAAAATATTTAATTGTTAAATTTGCAGGAAATTCCTGAAAAGGTAGTGTCTATAAAGCGAACCAAATCCCCTGGCCCAGGACCATCTCCAAAATCCAAGAAACGTCCAGTTAACATTGAGTACGAAATGGAGGTCGAAATGGAAAGGATGTAATGAGTGATTATGCTTCTTTTTCTAAATAAAGTACGTTATAATTCTCAAGTACACTTGTACTTGTAAGCATGTGATTTATTTGATAAACCAATTTACTTTGTCAACCAAGGCGTGCACCAATCCTTAAGACATCCAGCATCAAACTACCACTCAATCCTGTACTACTATTTTTTTAATCTGGAACAAAAATCACTGTACTAGCATTCCATTCTCCATCTATAGACACCAAGGTACAATGTTGTTAAATTCGTGCACTATATTAAAGCAAATAAGTTTGGTGTCACAAGTAATTTCTTTTTTTATTAATTAATTTTTAAAACATCCCCACTCGACGCTTTGGCGTCTGTTCCCATGATTTTTTTTACACGGTGACAATCATAGACATCTCTTTTGTACATACACACAGAGGCATGCGGACACAGTGCTTTAAATTGTTGGGCCGATGGTTTGTCGTCCTGTTGTCCATGTCACAACTTTGTGGATTTTTAGTTTGTGATTTAAAAAATGGTTCATTGCCTCGTCACAAGTGGCAATTATAGTAAGAAAGAAACCAACATTTCGTTCGATTATAAGGCAAATCATTTAACATTTTATCATCATGCAAATCTGATAGTCACAACTTCTCAACAATAATACAAATTACAACAGCACGTCTATCCATACCAATTTATAATTTCATATCATGCACTTGTTGGTGAGCAATCAAGAGGTTTAAAAGATGATGAGAGAACATCGGGCTTTGGTTCGGCAACAACCACTGACTTGAAATAAAAACTGACTCCCAGTTTTTAAAGTGACATAATTTATCTATAGCGTATTAATTGGTACAAGTTGGTCACAAATACTTGAAAACATCATACAACAATAATATCCCCATTGATACCCATAGTGAATGATGTAGGAATGATGTAGTCTTATTAATTGACCAATTATAAATTTGTCGACTAGATGATCATTCCACTCACAAGATTTGAATGTACATACAAGGCAATTTTAACCAGTGATTGACCAGGTCTTAATATTTCATTAATAGTCTGCACATCACTCTTATCATTCCTTATGCTGTGTCACTTCTTGTAAGGACTACCACAGAAATATATTCATTTAATTGAGCTACAGCCAAATAAGTCATGCCAATTTTTTATCAATTACTACTACCTTACGTATGTATATATGACAGTTTATGTGTAATTATAATAAGATAATATATATTTATATATCATCATGTACTTAAGATATAATTTTGTGTCTCCACTACAATAACAACTCTCTTAACTTATCTTTCTTTCTCTCTCGCTTGCTATATTTTACATATGAAGTTAGTTTAATTATGGACTTGTTTAACATGCGTCTTTCTTGTTATTACATTGTTATACCTTTTTAGTCTATTTGTATTACCTAATTTACTACGGGTGTTCACAACTCATAGAACACTTTTTTGCTACATTGAAATACTCTCAGAAAATTCTGTTTTTTTGTTCATCTAAATAACAATTTAGAAATCTGTCTGAGCTACATAATCTAAAGCTTCTTTGACAGACAAGGGGTGGTCTTTCTTTACAAAAAGTTATACTTTGTACAGATTGAGGGTAGCAGAGAATATTTTATAAATTCCACAAGTGTCAGGAAATTGATGGGATTCAAATTAAATATTGGGAATTTCATTATGTCCGTAAATTAAATATGAATTTAAACATTCCAAGCTGAAGAAGGATTTGTTTGTTTGTTGAGAAACATTTAGAAAATATACATTTTGATGCTTGAGAAAGTGAAAGTAGTGAATTGTAGTGTGTCAAGATTGCATAACATGAATAGATGGAGAAATGGAAATCATTTTACAACACCCAAAGGAAAAGACGCTCCTGAATTAAATGAGATAGCCACCATGACAGAATGATGAATGAGACTTGTTTAGGCTTTTTAGACAACTAGAGTTTTGGATTAGGAAGATAAGTTCACATCAACCACCACCCACCTTAGTTTCTCTCCCTCTGAATGCATATTATGATTTGTAGGAAAATTCATCCAAGTTTTTTGGACGCTAATTTCCAATATATCATGTAAAATGAGAGGCTTGTAAAAGTAAAGTTGCAAAAGTTCAAATACATTTTGTCATGAAAGGAAAGCGGAGAAAGTGATATATATGAGTTTATATGCATAACTCTAGAGTTGGTTGTGGTGTGGTTGAAGGGAGTTGTTAGAGTGTGTGTGGTTTGCCCTGATTTTACATGATATCAAAAGCATTACAACTTTTTGTCTCAATACTGTCACGGGCTTCAAACATTTACTGTTAAATTTGCTGTACTACATGAACTACCTTATTCACACACGAGTTCACACTCCTTCTGCTAAAGTGGAACCTCATTTATTAGAAACTAAATCAATTAAGTGTAAACTACCAAATGTTTTCTCTGACACTTCATGTGGAAACAGATTAATGAGAGTAAGAAAATGTAGTTGAGGAGAAGGTTTTGACTCGGATGATGAGGAGAAAGTCTCAAGGTGGCGGATGGATAGAGAGGATTGAAATACGGACAATATGACGGAGGAAAACAGTGAATAGCAGAAGGTTGCAGGAAATTTCACTGCAAAAGTTATTATAATGCCATTATAAAATTGAAAGCTTGGTCTCTCTCAGTTGAGATAAGTATGTATGCATAATCTAATATCCTTTGTATACGAACGTGAAAGGAAAAATCAATCTCTCTAGTGAGATGAAGAAAATATTCGTTGTACTCGAGTCTTGGGTGGTCAACCTAAACCACCATCGTACATTAGTGGTATACTATATCAATACCTTTCAATTACCTTCGTTTTTTTACCTTTTTTTGAAAAAATTAAACAAAACTATAGATACATGGCAAGTAATCCTTATACATAAAATATAACTTATGAATATCTCTCGTTAAATGAAACAATGTCTATTAAAAACTTGACTCAGGCTATTTAATTGCATAGTTTCACCATCTGTGAGTCATGCCATCCGTATTTCGGATAATTTATTTTGTCGTCTTCAATCCTCTTCTATAACTAGTAACTGATGTGCATGACAAACGGATCCGCAGGAGATCACTGCAAAACACATTTGCTTTCTATTTGTGTCTTGATTTCATTTACATGGGTCTCCAATGTGTTTTTCAACTCTAGAATTCATTACGAACCAAAACATTATTAGAAGTGATTTACAAGGATTATTGATAAATTGTTTTGTTTTATTTAATTTCAACCTACTAGTGAGCTCGTCTTCATCTTCTGCTTCAGCTTCTCGAGCAAGTTCCTCTGGCGTCTTCTTTTTTCGCATTAAAGGATTATCCGGCATGGCGTCTTGTTGTTGTTGTTCTGCCGTCACCTCCTCCTTCTTTTTAATGTTGTACTAAAATTCAATCATCAATTTTACTTGTTAAGAAAAGATGATGCTTAAAAAGACGTTAAAACCCAAGCAAACCCTTCCCTACCGTTCCCTATTCATTTAAAATTTAATCTTGACTAAGACAAGGCTAACCTTTCAGAAGACAAACTCGACAAATTTAATTTTCAGTTTTTATCAACTCAGCTAAATAATTGGGATTCACTGAATTTATCACAGTTTCTCTCATCTCAGAGGTGGGTAATGTAATCTTCCATTCCATCTTTAGACTCTGAGGAAATTGCAAAACCTTATCTTGTTGGAGAAAGTAAAAAAATCTAACATTTCAACCAACATACATATATGGTATGAAGGATTAAGCCAATCCATCTACCATGATGATGGTATGATGATGCATATCCGTTTACAAAGCGATAGTTGCCAACCAAAATGATGGCATCAAAATACCATGAGATAAAACACATGAGAAAGACCAGGGATCCAAATTATATCGTTACGTTTATAGCATTCTTTACTCTTCCATAAAAGTTGAAAATGACCTTCAATAGAATTGAACCAAGATTTGGATACTACTGTTGGTGGTTAACACTCACTAAGTAATTGAGTGAGTTGATGTCACGAACAATACTCGCAAAGCTGGTTTGAAGAAGGCATCAAGTTTCCAGCATTAACGAAATTCTCTGTGTCCACAGCTCTCATTTCCTGTCAACTTTCTCCAGAGGATTTCTAGTCCGACCATTCCCTTCAGTTATATAAACAGCGGGTAACATATAGCCCAGACTCCTACATCTCCAGAGAATTCCATCATTCAACCTTTATTTTTTTATATTGCCATAATGAGCTACAACTTTATAATGCTTTGATGAAGGGAAAATCAACGGGACGTGTATTTTATTACTTTTAGAAATGAGCCATAGGGAGTGAGTAAGCTGAACGTAAAATATATTTCGGCCATTAATAAAAAAAATTTACCTTGTCTCGTATCTCTTGTCTCATTTTTTCTCGTTCTTCCTCCATTTTTCTGTGCTTTTCTTTTCTTCGTTCTTCCGCTTCTCGGATGGCCTCCAAGCGTTCTCGTTCTGCCTCTTCTTCCTTCTCCTTGTCTGTCCCTGACTCATCATCCCCACCAACAGCACCTTACGTTCAAAAATAATGAATTCTTATAACTATAGCATCTAAAACACAGTTATATGTAATGATCCACCACTGCTTTTCACTCTCTCGCTTTCTGAATCTATTATCTTTGTAATTTCTATGTCCTTATATGCATTATAAATTGAGTTAGAGATCCGCCTTGTGGTTTGCATCAATCATTTTAAGAGAAATTCCAGGTAAGTGAAACAAACAATATGAAATGTCAGATAGAGTTTAAGGAAGAACTCCAATTGCAAATGGAGGAATATGAAAAATCAATTTAAAACAAGATTATTTCTATTGTATAAATTTTCAAAGACATTTGTTTTCAAAGTCCAAGTTATGGGAAAATATAAAAATGCAGTCATCCACAAAAAAGCCCATTAAGGCATTCCCTGACTTGATGCAGTATTAGAAATGAGGAAATAGGGAAAGCACCCATTACACTGAATTTACTCCTTTCATCCACCCATCTGGTTTTATATGCACATGTACCAAATACATACTCTGCAGTTGTACAAACATTTCCCTCATTCAACGACAAAATCCAAGCTTTACTTTTTGGCATTGACTCAAAAATAAAGCACTGCAAAACTTTATTTACATCACAATACCCAGTCCCATTTAACATGACTTTCACTCTCCATCCTTGGAAAAACCAAAACTTCAAATCCATATAACTCTGCTGCAGTTGGTATAATTTATTTTTTGGCTACATCTTGCTTGATGAAAAACAAGAGGGGATTACAATTAATTTCATGAGATTTATCACGCCGTTTGAAATATAAGTGATAATAAATGGGTGTGATATTTTCATGAAGAAAATCATGTTCACCCCAAGGTTTACTTGGAAGTTTTTATGAGTAGTTCAGTATTGCCTTAAGCAAGATTCATTTTGCTGTACTTTTTAAAACAACCAAAGTTAAATCGGCTGTAAAGAAAAGAACGCAAATTTTCCAACCAATGCCAATTCCTAGAGGGAAGATATCTTTTTTATTACAACACAGTTGAAATTTTGAAATGGATTATTTGGCTACAAATCAAGCAAAGGTTTTGATTCCACACAATCTTTTAATCAATTACTTTTTTTCAACATCTTTAGAAACTTGGTGAATTATGCTTTCCACTTTAATGATTTGAATCCATTAGCTAAGTGAAGTTTTCACCCACCACGAATTCTTTAATTTAGAGTTTAGATTATGAAATAATACATCATTTAAGAGTTCATTTCCTTTTTTTCCTTGGTAAGTAATTATTTCAAGAGTAAATAAAAAATAAGGGATTTTTTACATGTATATCTACTTAAGGAGAGCTACTAATGTTCTGCATTATTGGATGAAAATCAAAAAGAACTTTTTCACATAATTTCACGAGACAGAGATTTCAACACAATGCAGCTTTCGTTAGGTCTGGAAAGGGCAATAGTCAAGGCTTTCATTTTTTTAGGAAAAGGAATCCATACAAAGAATATCGTTGTGAGATGAGAGATAAGTATAAATTCCACAATCCTTGGGGAAGATTAAACTTTATTTTACAATTTAAGAATAAAAAAATCTGGAGCTGATGAGATGAATCCATCCAACTTTGTCCATTAACATTAGAGGATCAACTCAAAATGCTTGATGTCTCAAAAAAAATTCGATCCACCGATTTTTTTTATCCTATCGTCATTGTGCTACAATAAACATAGATTTATGCTCCAACGCACAATGCTTTTGTTGAAATGATTATTTATAGAGTTGTATGGAAAAGTCATTGTTCTACCTTTCCTGTCACCCAAAAATCAATGTAAACTACAAATAAGTAAATCGAAATATTAATCATGTCTATGACTGTATTACTAGTGTAGCTCGGGTGACAGAAAGTAAGAAGGTTTACACCTTTCCTTCTTGTGAGCAAAATATCGATTGAACAAAGTACTAAGTAATTTAATACGATGAAAAAGAAATAAGAACAATTCCTTAAATTGTAGCAGGTCTAGGACATTCAAATTCCAATGGGAAATGAGAATAAATGAATAAAAAGAGTCACGAACGGCTGGATTTCACCCTCTCCCATATCTTCCATCCACCATTACTATTACATACAATTAAGAACCATCCCTTTAACAATCACAGAGCACATCCAACAAAAATAAAACTACAATAGATTGGTGAATAGGGAGACATAGGGACACAATGGGCTTAAGAAGCTGATAAGTGGATGAATGTGTGGAAACTCACCAAAAAAATCCATGAGGTGAGGCTATACGGGGGATAAGGAAAAAAAGAAACAAGAATGTAGCTGGGAAATGTGCTAAAAAATTCCCTGAGAAAGGCAAACTTTTGTTCAACTTTCTCTCCCTTCGACTCGTCGACTACTGCTGAATGCCCCGATTACATTTTCACTGCACACACAATCAAGGCAACCCTTTCCATGCAAGTCCATACCAGTCACCAATTCTTGCTACTTTCACCTACAGAGCTTAAATCACACTCCCTCTGCTCCGGAGTGGAAAATTATTACATCCTGATTAATATTTAATAATAGGAGCAAATACGGTAAATCTCTGGCTAAGAATTATTCATGGTGAAACTTCTATCAAAGGAAGTCTTCCTCTGTATTTCCCTTCTCAAAAAGAATCCTATAAGTAAGATTCATAGAAGTGTGATAATAAACTAGCATTATTAACTTTAGTCCCACCAGACACCACAGTATATCAAAAGTCTTTGATCGTCAAAAAAAGTGGCATTGTAATCTGCAAAAGAAGAGTGCAAAAAGATATATAAGATCCAATTCCACTTCACAACTTTTTCTTCCAAATCACCGCATTCACTAGCAATTTATTGGCTTATTTCAAATGTGATGTTTATCGGGAAAGTAAATCCTAGAATGTCTCGCACAACTCAAGTTTAGCAAAATGTTAAAGTTCATTGAAAAGAGGGCTGAGCTCATCAAAGGATTGCTCTCTTTGCACAAACAATGGGTGGATATAAAAGGGTTTAGAAATTAGGCTTACTAACGAATAGATAAATTCCTTTATGCGGCCTCCCTCCATATGTTTCATATATGTAAATGAAATGAAACAAGGAGTTTTAATGGTCAAGGATCGTGAATCTGAAACCAAGGAATGAAGCACTCCATTGACTCAAAAATAACAAAGGAGGAGAAAGTAGGAGCAAGGACGAGAGGAGAGAAAGTGCGACAAGAGTTGCTTGGAATTTTGCCAAAAACGGTATAACACAACCATCCCAAATCTTCATCGATCAATGTAAGAAGAAGGAATGTACGAATGGCCTAGTTGTTTTTTTTTCACTTACATAATACACAATCCCTTGTGGTGTGTATGTGTATGCAGGGGTACAATGCAGCCGACATGTTTGAATCAATGGCAATGAAATCCATCTCAACCAATAAATAAAAAATACAAAACATTTATCTACTTTCAACCCAACATTCTGACAAGGATAAATGCAACAAAACACATCTTCCTAAATAAAAGGCTTTTGGAAGATGAATGCGAGAGAAATCAGAGAATCTAAACTTTTTTTATTTAAAAAAGAGTAAAAAAGGTTTTTTGTAAAGCCTAAATGGTTGAATACTGTCTAGATTTGTCATTTCAATTTCACAAATTTATATTTCCTAACACATCACATTTGAGCCATAAGATCACTCCTCCTTCATTTTATAAAGTGAATGAAGAATTCAAAATATTTTAACTTTCCCATCCATCTAAATGCTAAATTTCTCTCTTTGAATACCAATGAACACATTCATCATTTGGAACAAGTTCAAAAACTTAATGTTTAATTGAAGAGTTAACCCTGATATGTAGGCGAGGCATGCTACATATACATAGATACATATTTGATGTCACATCATAATTGAAATTTCCATAATTTGACTTTGAACAAGCAACCTAAACTAACCTGCTACACGTTTAGTCATACAGGTTTTCCTCTTGATTAAGAATTGTTGGAGATTTAAATCTTCCAACCTCGGGCATTCTTTTGAATTTAGCTTTCACATAAGGATGAAAATGTCAAAGCATACAAAAGCTTCCTTCTCCGCATCATTATCCATATATCGAGTATAAATATTTGCTTATTATTAGTCATTTTCATCCTTAATGGAGCTATATTTCTTCATTTGTAGCTCGTTTAAAATTATTAGAGCACTAATGATTTCACATTCCTCAATTGGACTGACTCGTGCGTTTGACTTATGAAGCGTCAAATTGTAGAATGTTTTGTTCATTTTGAACTCGCTTTGAGTCTCAGAGAAGAGCACTTAATAATTATTTTCACTGAGGAGCAATTCAGCTCCCAGTAGAACAAAAGCAGTATATCACCTAGATATATTATTAATAACTAGGGATTCACTGTCACTGCAGTGGTACTTTATAGTATTTTATACAAGGATAGATACCACATCACGGTTTCAACTTTGCCGTCTTAAATTAAGTCAGTTTCAAAGCACCATCCAACTCTTTCCTAGAGTACCGTTCGTTCATGTGCACATACTTGAGATGATCGTTAGTAAGTAATTTCAATTGCTTCTATAAGGAAGGATATAAAAATATTGGAACCTAATGTCAACACTTTAGTAGTACACGTGTCCTTTCTTCAATTGTTTACTTGTGAACAAAAAACACGCTTTCTCTTCAAAGCCTTATATTAAGGTGTCCAGCTATCCAACAACACACGATTATATCCAAGCTTAATGAATTATAACAACATGGCTTGTAAAATATAATCTATTCAACTCTGTTGAAAATTGAATTCTTAGGAAAAAAAGAAGCATGCTCGTTCTTATTGAAAATAAAAAAAATTCAAAGTTGAATTGTGGTGGATCGATTGTAAGTAATGCAGCCTATAATCAAAAGAATCTCCAATGAGCCAGCATTATTCAGCATGTCAAGTAGAATTTCATTCTATTCATAGAATCCTTTACAGTCAATCTCATCCTTATACCTGGTTCGTCCTGATATTGGATAAAACGTTTGATACTTTGGCTGATAGCGAATGGAATGTCAGATGCTCGGATAGAGACATCAAATTACTTTAGATTCGTTAAATGATGACAGTCAACTTTCTGGATTATGACATAAATGACAAAAACCTTTGATAATCGCTCCTAAGCTCTTTCATGTTATTCGAAACACAAAATAATTACAAAATGAATGCTATAGAATTCACATTGGCTTTCTTTTATCATTCTTTAATAAATTGTGCAGCAACTGTAACACAACTTGAGTAGCACTGTCATGACTATGACAAGTTATTATTTGGCACAAGATAAAGCAAAAAAGATAAATACATCCATCATAATCAGGTAACACCTCCATAGAGAAAGAAAAACAAGTAGCTAACAAATGTGATGCATCGGCATGGAACAGTGGAAGGTCGGCAAATGACGCCTTATTTTTTTCTAAATAAAGGGCTAATTACGAGTTGAGAAATTTCACCTGCGTTTAATAATAAATGAATTCCCGATAGTTATCCAAGTTTCCGTCACTCAAAAACGAATAATCTTATCAGAATGTAACCCCTTCAAGCCATTCACCATCATTAATTTTATTTAATTTACGAAATGGTTTCTGTCTGTATTTCATCGAAAAGAAAGTTTATTTTGAACAGCGCAACAAACTTATTTGTATTGATTTTGTAGTTTTCTTCTAACCAGAATACAAAACGATCTCTCAATTTGCGTCATTATAAAGCAACAAAAATTCGTGCTTTGTAAGGAAGCCCCTCTACAATGTTATATCAATTTACAACATTTATTTCCCATACAAAAGAACGAATGTAAAGTGAAAACTGAGTGGAATTGGTAAAATCCGTTATTTGAGAAAGGAAGTCTCTGCAAAATAATTGCAAAGAAAGTTGAGAAAGGTTACAATTGTTACATAGTTATCTTGCTTTATTCCGAAATGAGTTTCCTGCCTCCCTCTTGGCAATTAGAACCGCTCCAGTCCACTTTCACTTTCATCATCTTCATCAACCACACAAACCATTCCATATAATAATATTACCAACAATTGCCATTTCCTTCTCATGTCCTTTTAAAACTAGAGGTAATTGGATAATTCTTTTTCTACCATGTTTTTTGTACTTGCACTTCAATACCTTTTCTTTATCTCATCAAGATTTACACAACTCTAGTCTCGAATTACTTTACAAATATAAATTATACTGGAACAGCAATTTATCTGTTAATTGCATGAGCACAAGCTGGAGTCTTTACCTGCATCCAGTTTATTTATTCATCTATTAATTTAACAAAGATACGATCCCTTGTAGAGTAGTAAAAAACCGAAGCTTATAAAGGAACGCTGTTTTTTTTACAACACTTGGGAATACATAGATTGGAATTTTTTTTAGGAAAATACATGAGTGAATCATTTTTTTTGAGATCCTAATCCTAGCAGCAGATCAAAATTTGTTGTAACACAAGCAAAAAGATGAGAGCATCCGCAGATCCCTAGATCAAGAAATCTTCTTACCTTTGACAGCGCTCAGCTTATTGCCAACCATTTGTTTTGCCACGAATGCAGCCATTTCGACCTTTGCTTATATAGCTGTTGAACACGCTAGCAAAAAGAGACGATCTGAAATCACAAAAATAACAATCTGTCATGTCACAAAGTAACAAATTAAATAAACTAAATGAATCAGATATACTGTTCAAAGAGAAAGAGAGTTATTGAAAGATCAATTGTATACACAGAAATAAATGAGAAACCATTTTAATTGAGATGGCAGATCTTTGTCATTGTCTTGATATTATAGACGAATTCATTAGAACGTTGGATCAGAATAATAAAATGAATAGAACAATAATGATTGTGCTCATGAAACGTTTACAAAACCACAAACACAGTACGGTTAATGGTTTTATTTGAAATAACAAGAACAACTTGAACCTTGAGTAAATGATCATCAACTACCAACGACTCCTCCCTTGTTCAGGATGTATTCACGCTTCATTAAAACTTTTTAATGAAGTAGCAATACTAGATTGTGGAATTACCATTTTCACAATAAATAAATGATACAGAATAACAAGTATATTTCTAATGGAACGTTGATCCTTGTAAATCTATCCTCCTCCTTCCATCCTTCACTGACAAACAAAATAAAGGAGAAGAAGGAATTATACAGCGTGATTAATTGAGCTCAAAAATCCCCTTCAAACTTGTACAAATCAAAATACCTCAATACTTTCTATTATTACGTATATCTCGGTGGATACATATAATTGACCAAGATAAATGTGACTTATAGAAAAATGTGTGGAAATGGATGAAAATCTCAATTTCTAGAGGACTAGCACAAGATTCTGTTGCACATCAAATGTGATTGAAACCAGGCTACCTAATAAGTCAAGGTGGTTATTGAATTCAGGGAAAGCAAGTTTCATTAGGAATTCAATTAGGAGAATTAAAATAGCATCCTCATATCATGTCTGAAGGTAGTAGTAGGTAGGACTGAATTTGAGAGATGTGGTGGTTAGTAATCAAATCGTTAGCAGTCAAGTTATTATAGTTATCCCATCACTTTCTCTCAACGCCACGCCTGTTCCAACATGGCTTATTATTTGTTCAAGTCAGTTTCTCTCAACTCATTATTTGCATGAGCAAGCACAAATATTCTACTTTTCCTTTACTTTCCTACTTCCAACTTTATTTGGATTATACCTCTGGCTGTTGAATGTTAAATATAAGTGGGGATGACGGGTGGAATAATTTCCAAAAATTAAAACTTTGGTAAGAAACTTTACAACTGCACGCAAGAGTTAAGAAGGTTTTCAAAGGGTGAAGCCTTAAGTGAAAGAAATATGATTTAATAATTTGAGTATTGCTTTTGACATGAACCAATAAAAAAGAAAGAATGTCTATAGTGTACAAGTTTTTGTGACCCAGGAGTGGTTTTTGGATCAATAATTTTATCCCAGTTTGTATCCGGAACTAGTGACTTTTTCTCAATACGTGAGATTGAAACTCTTGTACATACCCATCACCCCTTTCACTTTATTACTTCCTTTAACATATAAAATCTGGGAGAAACAATCCATGAGTTAATCCCTGCCTTATTTTGGAACAACTATTACATGTAGCCAGTAGCCCATTAATATGAAGAGCCCTCATTTCTTCTTCCTTTAATAGCCATCATTGTGCAAGATAAGGATGACAGAAGGGAAAAAATAGTTTAACCCCAATAACCCATGCACCTGATCCCTTTTCACGTTCTTGTTCCCCTTACACATAAAATACTGAGCTGAACAATGAGATCAACAACAGAGTTACTAATTGCTTGACATTTATGATTGCTTCTCTTCTTGAGTAATTCTACCCAAAAGGTGGATAGAATTACCAAAACTATTCAACCCGTTGCGTGTGAGCCTATACTCTCTCAACAGTTTTAATAATAGAGAAGTTGTAATATGTGCTTGATTTAATCGATAAATACGCAGTGTGGAAAGGAACCTTGCGGCATGTTTCTTTGGCAAGGACTCCGGGTAAATTTGAGATATCAAGGTTTACTTTCTCTACAAAAATTTAGCACCAATCTGCCCCCTAATGAAGGTCAAACCCATGAAACCTTTATCTACCTCTGACGTAATTTCTAAAAAGAAAAACATTAAAACGGGATGAGAACCCGTCTGTTTGTTGTCAGCTTATATGTGATCTTCAAAATACTTTCTTTTGATCCCCATTTCCCTTCTTGTAACTTTTACCAGTGACACGGAAACGTAAATATTTTATACATATTTTTCTCCTTCCTTCCAAAATCCATCTATGCATCATTACATTATTTGATTTGATCCAAAAAATCATTCAAAGAATCCTGACTGCTGTAAGATTTGAGGTGGATTTTGTAAAAACTTATCGTAGATTCTAAAGAAAACATATTCCTATTTATTTACGGACGAATGGATTTATCGGGGAAAAGATGTTATTGAAGTAATAGCAGAAAAATTTATTCAGAACCTAAATCCCAGAAAATTTGATTGAGTCAAGTTTGTTTGACTTTTAAATGTAAAGACTACAGTTTGAAGCAATCACTAGTTCAAATGGTTACACAAGCAGAGAAAATCCTAAATCTCTTTCAATCTTTGGAAACATTTAGACATTTCAGTTTAAATGTGTCACTCAGATTGTATAAACTTTCTTTAAAACTTTAAAAACTTTATACGTCTTGATGGTTCTTCACGCTTTTAATAACTTATGGTCTACATATTACCATCCTCTCACTTTCATTGGGTCCAAAAAAAGAAGACACTTTTTTATGAAGGAACAGGACACAATAAAAGGAAAGTGATTAGTGACAACTTACAAAATCCAACCTAATTGAATTGGACATGAAACAGATTTTATATGAAACTAAACAACACGAGTAACAATGATGTAGAAAATCCTCTAACTTTAATTCTTTAAATCTATCAACTCAAACTCTCATTTCGGTTCTAAGTATCATATAATTGAAAGAGAGGAATTCCAATTTCAAAAAAGTCGGAAAAACCCTATCCTTTGAAACTAGCTCCTTGTGCTCTGATCTCAACTTTAGTGAACTAATCTAGTTGACGCAAGGACAAACCAAGTTGTAAGAGCACTTTCCTATCCAATAGAGATCAAGAAGAGATAGGCAAAAAACTGTTACAATCAATAGTTTTGTTTTATTTCCTGAGGAAATCTAGTTTTCTTTCAATTTACTTTTCATTTGTTCATACATACATCCACTCACTGTCCCCCTTTCCCTTTGCTTCACATTTAGCTATAACAAATAGCATTTACACTATCCCATTCCACAGGAGCACCTACCTATAGTCATGAAGATAAATGTTTTTTTACGTATATATTTACCCTTCCAACCAACAATTGGACTTTATTGATTCAAATCGTCTGAAACAGTTTAGATTTATCTAGACCATCCTGAGAGAGTGGAACATTTGAGATAAGCTATATATATAAAAATATAAAAATAAGACAAAACTATGTAAATACAGCAAGGCTCAAATTCCCTCATGTATAAAAGGTAGAACGGCATATTGGCTGTTATCCCATTTAATTTTATGGAGAACAAAAAAAGGTGTAGTTTCCCAATTTATATTCAAACAACGACATTCTGTTTACTCAAACTACGGTGATGGGACAAATAAATTTTGCTCTAAACTAAACTATACACAAGTAAAATGTATACTTATGGATTGGGAACTGAATTTAGTATAAAAGCTGAAAGTTATTAAATCAAAACTCCTTATGATT
Source organism: Paranurophorus simplex (assembly GCA_036491945.1). Taxonomy (NCBI): domain Eukaryota; kingdom Metazoa; phylum Arthropoda; class Collembola; order Entomobryomorpha; family Isotomidae; genus Paranurophorus; species Paranurophorus simplex. The sequence goes on from JAAOWG010000061.1 coordinate 30,797, forward strand.
AAGAATTGATATTAAACAAATATTTGAGATGTTGGAATTACACAGGAAGGAAGGGAAAGGAGAGGCGGGTATATTTACATAAAGTTTTTCCAAACTTTCCTTGTCCCAAAGAGTTTGCTAAAGAAGCATCATGCAAGACGGTTAAAACTTTCACCTACATTTTCTCATTTTATCTCTTACTTTCTCTTTCATTCATCTCGAGAAAATCTCTAATTAATAATTGCCCTGCTAATGAGGAAAAGAGAAAGGACGCCAAACAGGGCTTGATAGTTTCCTATCCAAATATCGATCCTGATTATTGATTTCATTCATTTTTTTGTCCCTTCTCCGAATTGTTTTGGAACAAAATTCCTTCTTAATTTTGAGGCGGTGAAAGAAGCATCCTATGTATGATCACATTACACACCCTGGATGGATGAAGTGACAGGAAGAAAGAGCAAATGTTGGCTGGGTGCCCAATCGAATCCAGAAATTGGAGCACTGGTACAGAATGGTTCAAGGATATCGAACAGAGACAACGGAACTTGTATACATCTTGCCAAGGGCATACTGCATATCATCTCATCCTTTATAACGAGGTCATTAGTGTTAACCTATACAGACTTTCTTACGCTGCAGTTTTCTATACGTGTTTTGAACATGTAGTTACCTTGCATATGCCACTGTGTGGTCACATCCACAAGGACATAAGAATGACCCATACAATCCTTTTATAAAATGGAATCTCCATAACTGTTTAGAACATTTAAACCATTTGTATGATAAGGTTTCTTAAATATTTCCCAGACTCGTGACATGCCTTGGCATCAAACAACGTCGAGAATTGAATAAGATTGTGGTGGAACTACGTTTTTTCTTTATTTATCTCAAGGTGAAAGTGTTCACTTCCATCTTCTCAATTTCCAACATTCTCTTAGGGAATTGAAAAGGAAAATATGAAAACATTTATCTGACACTTATATAACTATGATTTCGAAATTCTCAAGATGAAAATGAAAGTATAAAAAGTGTCAGTGAAATACAGAGGGTTTGGAATCAGTCCAACAACTTTTCTGCTTCTCTGGTACTGACTTGACAGATTTTTAAGTTGAAAAGTCTTTAAAGGAGTCTTTTTTATGAAATCCATTAAATCTCATTCCTCATAATACTTTCATCTGTATCGTTTATATTTTGAAACTGTTTGCTTTAGTTTCAACTTGAAACTTGAGGTTCGGAATAACTGTTATTTCTTCCCTTTGTTTCGTGGGGAAAGTATGGAAATTATTTTATTTGTTCTTTATCTCATAGCCCACACATTTTGTTAATTAGAAAATACCCAAACAATTCAAAGGTAAATAAGACAAGGGTTATGCTTCATAAATCTTGAATTTACCCTCATTCTATTATTCTAGCTGTATTGCATGTAAGCTACTACTGGCTAGTAATAATTTTGGTTGTAAAACAATCTGAGAAAACCTTCTCTCTTACATATTTCATACGCCTGGAGGCAAAGTAACAACGTTTACTCATTGTTATTTGATTTTCTCCAACATTGAGTACCTTACTTGTGCATTTTAACGAAGTACAAAACATAAAATTAGCAATAAAACAAAGATGTAAAGAGTGCATGGCGTATTCAGGATAATCAATTAGTTTCCTCAGAAATTCAACGAATCCTTCAAAAGTTGTGGAAAAAGAGAAAGATTTCCCGTCATCAACATTTCCCTTGTAAAAGAGTGGATTGCTGGAGTCAGAGTGAATAAATCAGTCAAACAAAGCCAGGGATTTGGGTTCACTTGGGGTGTAAGAGAATATTGATTTATTATCAGCCAATAATTTTAACTCTAAACCCACAAGGAAAGAAAGTAAGTATGCAAACTTGGTGGTGAGTGTAGCAATTTCATGTAAACCTAGGGGGTGGTACCTAAGGTTGGTTGAGACTGATTTATTTGGTGCTCTCGCATCGGAAATCCTTGAAAAGACAAAGCTAAAGTGACTCGTTTATACAACCATCCAACCGCACTAGGACTTTAAATTACTAAATCCATGCTGGAGTCCAAACTAAACGAAAACCTTTGTCTAACAAAGAAAAACACGTTTTTTATAAATTCTCAAACAAAAAATTGCAATATTCATAAAAGCTAAAAGCTTTGAATCCATTATCTAATCATTTTTTTATCGAGCAAAGCTAAAGCCAATTTTTCATTATAGGAAACCAGCTTGAACATTTACTTTTCATTAACTCTTGAAACAAAAAACACTTGCAAAACCACTTCAAGCATTGTTATGATACATTGAAGATAAGTGCATTAGCTTAATTTCATTCTCTGATAATCATGATTCTCACTTTCACTCTTGCTCCCTATTTGTCACATAACCGCACAAACTTCTATGGTGAAAGATGATAAAAAAATAGGCGCAGTTGGCGTGGAAAATTTCAATTCAAACACAGTCAGGGTCCATTGTCCATTTAATGTGGTGTAATGGATTTCTCTTGTAGCCTCCTAATTATAAGAAATGATGTTAAGCAAAGTAGTTGTGACTTATGCAAATGGGAATAAACCCATTAATTCATATCAGACACAAAGCTATGAAAATATTGCTTAATGACTGGCTGTCTAACCTAAATTCCCCAATTCCCTTAACTTTGAAGAAAGTAACAAATAGCGTGGTTACTCTTTCAATGATATCTTTCAAACTCATAATGCATATACTCAAATATTATTGATGATAGTCATTGTCCCCTCTTTCCAACCTCTCAAGTACACAAGAAAGTAATGAATGATTGAATAATGAATGCTGGTGGTGTAGTTGGTGATTATTTACAAGGATTTTTTGACATGTTAACTCCATCTCCATATTAATAGGCTGTCCCACCTTTCTCCAAAATAATACCAAGAGAAAATAGAGAAAGTTTGGGGTATAGCCATTGAGTTGGATTGATTGGGAGGGAATACAGTCACAACAATCATGATGGAATGCATGAATACCAATGCATGGAAAATAACTCTCTTTTTCTTTAGGCTGATAAAGAAGTATGAAATCCCACATATCCCTATTTCTGTAATGAAATATAAATATTTACCTGAATTATATCTTTTGAGTCAAAGTTGTATTTTTGTTGATATTTTTAAGCGTCCCTTGTCTTCTTAAAGGGTAGTAGGTATTTGGAAAGAGGAAAGGTGGTGGGGTGGTCAGGGTCGGGTGGGAGGAACGTAGGGAAGTATTTGAGAGAAACAAACTGACCTGGAGAGGAAGAGAAAAGATGATTTCACCAGCACGGCCACGTATGTACTAAAATATAGAGTGAAAGTTGGCGCAAGGCAGGGTCCTGGATGGAACGTTCACATCCTCCGCTCTCCCAAAATATCGATCACCAAGCTGTTTAGCAAACTAGTCGCTCGGAACGTCCCGAACCCAACCTTCCTCAATTTGTGAAGGAGCCATAGGAGAAAGTCGAGATGGGACGTTAGAGCTTTTTTTATCTTGTTTGTGGCATCCATCTACAATATTCCATATAATTACTTGACTCAATGGTTGTTCAACATAAGTTTGGCATTTGGTTGTAAGTTGTGGAAATGAGGGCCAAAGTACACAATGTTTATATGTAAGAGAAAGGAATCAAGAAGGATGCTCTTACATGAGGTGGCATAACTTAATAATTTTGTGGAAACCTTGTATTCTCATGTGAAATGTGATGAGGAAACTAGTTTCACAAGAGAGTTGAGCGTGATTATGTTATGTCCAACTATTTTAATGGCTCTACATTAATAATGGTGAGAACAGCAGACGTCCATAACTTTCTAAAAGAGGAGAGCATTTCTTGTACTCTTTGACAAAGGAGAAAATGCCAAGAGTTGGAAGAGAGAATCGTGACGTACATTGTATGTATGTAATCCAAGTGGTCGAACCCCAGCCTAGGCAATGATGTTAAACAGGCAATTCTGTATACGTACTTCCATACTTTGGATGCCCTGTCTTCAATTGTAATTTCATTCTCATTCGACCTAGTTTCCCACCCTTCTCCAACTTATAACTTTTGTTTTCAACCTTAAACTTTTATGAGCTCAATCGTCTTGAGCATCTAACGGGGTGTGTCAACCACCCAATCTTACTCATTCTCACTATTACCACCAAACCCTGACCTTTCACATATTTTTGAGGAATACTTGATGAAGGGAAATGAACATAAATAATAAATCTTCAAGAGCCATGAGACAATGACACTTTTAATTTACTTTGAGTTTCCATTAGCATTCTACAAACTTTGGAAATGTCAACCAAAAACCTTGGTTTACCAAGTATTTATTATTATTGGACCATTAGATGGAGGATAATAATAAAAAGAGATGTCTAGCCAATGCAATAACACCTACTATGACAGACAACTTACATAATAAATCCATAAAAGGTAGGGAACAAATCCTTCAAGTACAAAACTTTTCCAGTTCAATATTAATATTTTCTCCACTTTCTTTACTTATTTTATTCCATTGGGCATTTTTTGCAAAGCATGAGTAAAAAAAGAGGGAAGAAATTGGGACACTGCAGAGCACCTTTTTTATACAAAAAATTATTAAACTAGTTTCAAACAAAGTTTCAACCCTTCCCAGTCCACGCTATTTTGTTTGCCATACTATACGAGTAAAGTTTAAACGGAAATGGGTAAAGGGAGCCGTGTAAAGGATTATAATCTTATCATTTTCATATTTGCATCTAACCACAACATTTAGAATACAAAGAACAGCAAACTATGAGAAGTACTTTCACTCTCATGATGCTGTTAATAATGAGAATTTAATAAACAATTTTTTATAAATTCACAAAATATTATTTGAATACAAGAAACATGCACCTTGCAGGACGCATTTTACTAAAATTTTGTCAAGGTTGTGTCATGATTTTTTTTTGCCGAACCGTCAAACAATTTTCTTCTTGGAGTTTGATCCTCAAACTTTCTTTTGTAAAGTTGGAAATATTTCTAGCCACTACTGGACTTTCTATCCTTGTGAATTCTCGACTTCTCCTCCTCCCCCTTTGTGGTCGAAATTGACTCTTTTACAAACCCTGCAATATCAGAAACAAAAATGAGATTAAACTGTGACAACAACTGCTCGTCATAAGGACTCTTATGTATTTATGTTATGTGTACATATAAAAAATATTATGTTATTGAGAACATACATATGTTTATATTTTTTGCTCTACATAAATAACTTGCCAATAACAAGAACAAAATACAGAAATATAGCAATATTATTCTCAGCAAATGTTACCCAAAAAGGTTCATATTTCTATTTCTTACCAAACTTCATTTTACCCCTTCTTGGGAAAAATGCTGAGTGATTTTTCATGCTAATGATTTTGGAACTAAATCCTTGTTTTGACGTATTTTTGAGGTTTCGATGAGAATGATTGAGCGATTGTGGTGGCTGTGGGATAGAGATTCTTTGCTGTTGATTAATTATATGCCATATATCAGTAAGAAGGGTTAAAGAGAGGGTTTCATCTATTTTCATCAACTTCTTTTCTTCAAGAATTTTCTCCTGCAAGACATACAAATTCTATAAAGTTGATCAGTGTAGTGAAATTTTATTAAGGATAAAAATCTTTTTTCTTGGATACAATGGGGGATAGAGGCTCCAACCTTATTTTCATATGAATGAGAATAAGAGGGGATATTTGGAGATAAATACCTCACTTGGTATTCCCTACTTTCTAAAGATACACTTAAAGTGAAGCATTACATGACACCAAGAGACGAGAAATAAAGAAGTTCAAATTGGATGTTCTCAAATAAAGGGATAGAACCTAGCGGCTTTCTCTCATGATAGATTCATATTTGACCCAATTCCATCCCTTTTCCCTGAATAATATGTAACATCCAAAAAGTTTTATCCTTTTATATGCAAATATATTAGATAAAGGAGAATTTCATGAAAAATATTAACGCATTGTTCATATGGAGTATAAAATACCTGAATAGTGTAATCAACATCAAGAGGGTTGTTGGATGGTGGAATAAGGGGAATTTCAAATGTGATATTTGAATTTATTTTGGAAAAAGCAGCCGGAGGTTGTCCAAGATCATTTTTGGGTAGAAACACTTTATTGCTTGACTGAACATGTCTCATGGTGTGACTTCCAAAACCAAACGCATTGACTCCTATTGGACTACCCTGAAATTTTGAGATTAAGCTTGCATGTCTCAAAATATCAGGGAAACGGAACTTTATTGGAACTTTCTTTCCAATGTTAGAGAGCGATTTGGTTTGGCCTACAAAATTTAACAATAGTTTTTTTATTTTTTCTATTGAGTAATTTTAGAAATTTTGACATTTTTCACTTTATTACTTCCATTATCAAAGTTTGAGATTTGATCCTCTCTTAAATATGAGTTTAATAGGCCCCTTTCATTGTAAGGATGCAGATTTAATGTGGGCTGAAAATGGTAAAAGTTATGACTACATTTTTTCAAGTTATTCCACAACCTTTTCCTCATACATTTGACTCCCATTAAATGCGTCATTGTCGACTGGTGAGGGTTTAAAAATAGGATCAAAAGTTTCAAACACAGGAACATCCTACGTTTATAAATAATTGAGCACATGATTCAAAATTTCTATTCACTTGTTTTTGTGCCTTGGATTTTGGGTTAATTAGAATCGACAATCAAAATAAACTAGAGCTCAGTTTAGGCAAAATTACGCATTTGCCGATGAGAATCACTAATGAGATTAATATCGATTCTTTAATAGCCAAAATTATTCCAAAGAAAAGCAAGAAATATGCCTACGCTCCCTCCCAACCAGTTATTGCAATTATTAAATATTTTATTTGTTTTTGCAAAATAAATTACTCTTCTACTCTACGCTAAGACAAGGCTAATGTTAAAAAACAAAGGAAAATAGGCCATCCAATATTAGTACTGTTGTATGTATCTACCCAGTATTATAAGTTACATTGCTAGGAATATCTTAAACATTAGTTTTTATAGGTTTGTATAACCAATATTAGTCTAGACAAAAAACTAGAGAAAGATACTACTACACAGCATTTCAATCGACCATGTTACAATCAAGATCATTAACTAAGAGTGTATTATATTATTGCCACTACTGCTATTTACTGTCTTACTTTTTCCTCGGCGTATTCTCTCACAACTCGTCTCAAATTCGGACCAAGTAGTTTTTTATTTGTGTACACTGGCCTTGTGTTTTCTCTTTTTGGGAGATTTCTTCCATGTATCCACATGGGTGGGTTACGTGCATCATTTTGAAACCTTTGAATAGCAGATGGATGTTCCATATATTTCAGCTGAGCATTATCAAGTTGGTCTGGTCGCCTGGGAATGTTTTGAGGTTGAATCCTCCCTGAAGGATTCCTCATTAAGTGTTCTGATGCATCAGAGATGAAAGGAAACAGTCCAGTTCTTCTCTGTGGGGCAATTGTAGTCGCATAAATAACTTGTTGTGCATGTGGGATGTTTTCATATCGGTGGTTTAAATGTGATGGTTGTGGAGGAGGCCTTGTAGGACCTCCTGATGGGGGAAAATATTCTTGTTTTACCTCATAGTATCCACCATCATTTCTTTCAAATGAAGGAGGACTTGGTATTTGTACTTGTTGATATTTAAATCCTGGATTTTGCTGGATCATTGAAGATGCTGGTTGTGGTCCTGTCCTTTTAGAAAAATGATTTTCAGATGGAGGCAAGAAAATGTTTGGTCTGTCGCCACCAGATGTTTCAATTGCCATTTGGTAAACTCCTCCTTGGGGATTTGAAACATGCTGGCGAATAGCACTGCTGCTTAGCATTTCCTATAAAAAAGAAAATAGAAAACAGTCAAACAATGCTTTCTAAATAAAAGGAATGGGGGAAAAGGTTTTCTATAAAACGTACAGGTTTTCCTTGAAAAATGAGACGACCATCAAAGGTCTGCTGTAAACCTCCATTTCCATTTCCAACACTGCTCATCATCCCATCCATAATGTATGAATTCTCAATGGGACGAATTGGATGGATTGCCGGAGAATTGGTGTCTCTCCTTTAAAAAATTGTGTTATTTTGACATCAATATTCACTTATATTTTCAACTAGGGTGACTTTTACGTACATACTGGTAGGAGGGAAACCATTTATAACGATTTGTGGTAAAAAGGTTTGAAGTTGATTTACACTTTCACCAATACTCTGATCTATGGGTTGAAAAGTTTGATGGGAAAGTGCAGTAGACAAGGATTGTACTATTTGGCCATTAAGATGCTCCTCATTTCCACCACATTTGTCCAAAACATGGATTTTCCATCCCATATTTGGCATGGAGTATGACTGATAATATAGGAGAGAAGGTGTCCTGGGCGTTGGAGTAAATTTCAAGATACCTATATGTAACCAAATGTAAAGTCACATTCATACATCCACCATTAAAAATTGACTCAATACTAAAGTGACTACAAACAAATTGAATTGCTTCATTGCCGTGGGGAAAGGAGGAATTTACGTTGTAAAAAGGGTAATAAAGTTAACAGTCGGTTTATTTGTGTTGTCTTGTTATTATTGCGTATCATGATGAAGGGCAATTCCCTTCAAGATATTTACAAAGCATTTCATACTAAATTAATTTTTGTTGGTAGATAATACGGATAAAAAACAATGTGATACCTGAGTTCCCTTTGTTTCCACAATCCAGGTTAAGAGTCCTCTGATAAGCTGCGTAGGATGCAAAAAACTCTGGAGGATGACTTCCACTTTCAATCCATCGACATAGTTTCCCTAAAGCAATTGCTTTGCTATTCCCATGTGAATCAAACTCAACTCCGGCATAAATGTCTCCTTGCTGGAGAAAGTTTAAAAAAAAGTATTATCTTGTATGTATTCGGGTATTGATGGTATAGTGTGGTGGTGGTTTTGGTGCAGTTAAAATTCTTCCTGTCTCCCGTTCAATTTTATTTTTGTACAAAAGACTTTGGAAGCATTTCCATTTTGTTGCTTGTATGTTCTACAAGCAACATTATCTGTTGATTGTATCTCATTTCACTTTCCCTTGCTTTCTCTTTCACACAGCAGATTCAACTATTGTTAGAGACTACTAGATCAAAGGTGGGTGCTGTTGATGTACACAGAGTTTTCATCAACTTGTATTTTCTTTTATGTAAAAATGCTCTTAAATTTGACATCTTTACTCAAATAGGATGAAACTTTTGATGCTCATGAATATAAAAAGTGTTAAAAAGAAAGTGCTTTGATTACCTGCTTGTAAATTTGATGCTTGTGCTCAAAATCTCCTACAGGGTCAGAAGTAATGTAAAACCCATTCTCCTCCCCTCCTTGAACCACTATAGTAAAAAAAAAAGTAATAAAAAGAGAATATGAGAACTTTTTAGTTGATGGAAAATCCTCAAAAATGATTACCAAACGTGTAATTTTTCCCTCGTACTAAATAAATTTCAGGCATCAATAATCCATTAATATACCATACGTTGCCTGGAATTTCTTCCCTTCCTGAAATATCGATTAAGTTGGAGAATTTTTATCGAGTTTTTTTTTGTATATGATTTTATGGATCGTACCGGTTACAGCTTGTAAAACTTGTTTTCGGCCGGAAGGACCAATATGAACATAATAAACACCATCCTCTGGTTCATCACATGGAATTGGTGGAACAATCCAAGCTTCTGGATGCTTTAAATGATGAATACTTTGGTCGGAAGTAGAGGTATCTGGTTCTAGACTGTTGACTGGGAAAATGGGAAGCCTGTGGTTACCACTGGTTGGACGCTTGGTTGTTGTTGTCGTCACAAATTCCGGCTCTGCTAATGGTTCTGGACAATTCCATTTTGGAGTACGACCAAAATCAATTGAGAAATCATCACTTCTAACAAAGTGATATCCAGCGAGATCATTTTGCATCTTCCCAATCGCCCAAATTATGGGTTGACTCCCATTTGTCCATATACGCTTGTCATATGGGTCCAACGCTTTGAGTTTTCGTTGGAAAGTGAGAATTGTAAAGCCATCCACTTTAGCTGCACTCAGGAGTCTGACGCTATTTCCTCCTTCCTGAGGAAATTAATCACAAATTGAATGAATATTGAGAGATATTTGATTTTATCTGTTATTAAAATGACAGTAAAACCTTAAGTTTGATGTCAGGACATGCTCCTAAATCTCCTTGGCACACGGATTTGCTCCCAAGATGATAATCCACAACGTTACCACGTCCAGTGGTTTGGTCAAACCATCCAATCATTGCTGTACGAAATCATAGTTTATTGCACCATTATTCCTGAGCCAAATACGTAGTATGAACTTTATTGCGGATTTTATTGAACATAATATTACCGTCGCCTCCTAACATTGCAGAACGATCCCACTCGCCAGACAGTCCGAAAGCCATATATTTTCCATCATCTGTAACCAAGACCATTATGTAATTTCTACTTATTTATCGTCCTCATGTGTGTTGTGTTATAATCATAGCCATATAACGTTTTATGAGGAAAAATTCTCAAATTACAAAAAAAAATTATGCCTAACGTTGTGCTCAATTTATTTTAACAACCATTTCAAGGGAAAGTAGGAAAGGTTTATTATATCTAGTGTTTATACTCACCTAATGTTGAAACCAGTTGAAAAACGATCGTTTCCCCAGTCTCAACTACTGACCATCTTACTTCGAATCCGTAATTTCCATCCAGAACTTCACAATTCAATTTACTCTATAAACAACAACATGATGCAATTAAATTAATGATATCATTTTGTATAAAGGAAATCCCCAAAAGAAAGAGGACACCAGTGAAAGTTGAGTACACAAATAATATTAGATATCTAAATAATACCGTATGGTCCAAAATTATCTCCAATTATCTGCATTCGTAGCCTTTTTATTATTATAGATTATTTGCGAAACTAGAGATTCACAAATCTCATGAAATTTGCGAATCTTAAGCAAATACCAAAACCCGAGAAGTTTTCGCACATCTCTCAAATTGTTGCAATTCAACAATCACAACAACTTCCCTCGCCTGTCTTCTAAATAAAATCCTTCCAACAAGTATTTACTTTGACTCTCAAAAGTCTTCAATTTATATTGACTTGATTATTGTTTTGCTATTATTCTGCCTAATTTGTTGTCAAATTAATTATTTGTTGGCCGGTACGTTGGCCAAGCACATAAATTTGGACCATATTGTACATTTCTGTCTACTGTTATTCAATAATATAATTAAATTCCATGTTACTCAATCCATTTCACTTTATTTATCATATAAAAATACGTACAACAAACTTTATTTTGTGGTGATCAACCGCATGATAAAAAAAGTTAGAAGAAGCTCTAAAAATAGTTTTGTAAAGGTACAGTATAAAGGTAGACAAAAGGGCCAATTATTTTAAATATCAAATATGATGAAAAGGCAGAAACAAGATGCATGTTGTTGCAGTATACAAAGATTTTATAGAAATTTTCCATTTTAATACAGTACGTCAGATGTTGAGCTTCCTTTACTTGTTCTGATAGTGAATGAACTAAAGCCATTAGATCCTAAAGTATGTACTTGAGGATTTACGAGGGTGCTAGTTGTAGAAGCTAATGCAGCATTGTAGACAGCACCATTTTGTATTGGGGTCGTCGGTTCATAAGTAACTACATTTTGTTGTTGCTGATAGACTCCATCATTATAAAGGGTTTCCCTCACTCCCGACTTTCCATGAAACGAGGTTTGAGAATTTGGAGCGTTTTCTACAATCATGTAGTACTGCTGTTGGGGAATGGAAGTTAGGGACACAGTGGGTGTAATCACTTGAGGAACTTGAAGTGGTTGAATATATTGAACTCCAGCAGCAACTGGGGCTGGATGCGTATGATGGACACTATGTGGACTTATGGCTGCCGGTGAAAGTTGGAAATGCTACAGAAAAGAGAAGAAGAGGAAAGAAAATCAAGGAACATGTATACATTGTAAATAATAAAATGACAAGTTTGAAGTACTTGAAGTAAAATAGAGAATGTAAAGTTGATATGGATATTTACCTGGGGTGCTACACCAAGCATTCTTAAAGATGGTGGGACGTTAAGACCAGATGCTACACGAACGTGGCCAAAATCAATGGAATATAATCGACACCATACTCCAAAATAGTCAATGTCAAACACCGTCAAATCACCCGGAAGACTCAACACCATTGTTTTCTTATCAGCTTTTACTAATGGAGCTTCACTTCCGGTTTCATCTGGAACTCTTATCCCTTGAGGGCCAGCTATACCCTTTCCAACCCAAAAGTGCAAATCTACAATGATACATATGGAATAAAATATATTGGATTATCCTCTCCAATCATGAGGAATAGTATTTGATGAAATGTTCATTACCTGGAGCTAATCCATCATAAGTGAAATCAGGAACAAGAATTGTCTGAGCATCAACCACAACAATTGGTCCTGATGACACTCCATGTTGACTTACAAGAGAGCCAATAACATGAGGTTGAGGAACCTCTAGATTCGATGGGATGTACAAATCTCCAAAGTTGACCTTAATCAATAACTTAATCAAAACCCCATCCAACATTTTCCACTTGATTAGATTATTCAAAAAGGGTTATTATTTAAGGTAATGGGGTTTTTATCCTTTCCGTCAACAAATCTTGTTTACATCCTTACCTCATACGCCCTGCACCACACGCTGATCCATTTTATGTCACGGAGTGTAAGGCCATCCGGCAAAGAAATTGTAATATCTTGATTATTATATGCACCCAATACTTCTTTTCTATTATAAACAAAAATATATTACAAAGTAGCTAGTAGTGGTAGTAAACTAACGTTCCCCGTTCATTTGGAATTATAACTCCTTGAGGGCCTGGATGTTCAGTGAATCCCGTCCAGAAGAAAGCATCTGAATTATAAATGAAATATAAATCCTCGCATCTCAAACCCATCTTATACAACCTTACAACACAATCATACATATATAACCATAATATAAACATAATATATAAACATAATATACACAATGTAAGGTGAAAGGAGTGAGAATTCATTGGAAGAACTAAAAAACTTGTTTCATAACATCCTACGTTTCACTACATCCTCCGCTTTATCAAGTTTATCTCAATTTCTAGCTTTTTTTACTTTTTTTTTTGAAAAAAGACAGTAAAATGTTAATCTTGTTGAATTCCTGAGTAATAAATTTCAAATCTTGAACTACCCATGCAACTAAAAGTGAATAAAAGAAAAATGTTGAGACAATTTCGGTTGTAAATTGCATTGGAATTAGAAAACCATTCTGCCGTTCAAGTCACGCTACGTCGCATTTTTGAGAATAAACTTTGAACAACTCACATTGCATTACTCTCTCTGTTGTATGTAGATGAATTGGACTCGTTTAGAGTTTGAAATTACCCAAGTCTCTTTAATAAAGGGTTGAATCTCATCACATAAAACATTCACGTTCACATCATCAAAGTCGGATTCGTTGACATATTTCTTATTTTATATTTTGGAACTTGTCTCAAAGCCGTGGAGCAAGTTGCAATGCGAAAATGAGGAGCAACAAGCCCCCGTTCTTAGATTTCATTTTACTTTTATGAAACAGTTTAAATCTATTATACAACTATATCTTTTTTCTTTTTAAATAAAAGTTGGAATCAAAGCTTGGATTTTCATTACCTGGCCCTGTTCCATCATAAGTAAATCCACGGATGTGCAAGGTCCTGGAATCAACGGCATAAACTTCTCCACTCACTTTATGCTTTTGTACAGTAATTGGTCCAATATACTTTCCTCTATATTGAGAACCTGGTGTTTGACATTCTGATGGCACTACAATAAAACAAAACACTGTTTAAAAATCAAATTCAATATTTCCATAATTTATAAATCCTTTAATCCAGGCAAGCATCTTTAGAGTTAAAATGCAAATTTTGGGCCGCCTTAAATTAGTTTTTTTAACTCAAAAACATTCTTAGAGTTAGAGTTGAGATTTATGTATAAATATGTCCTTGTAAATCATAAATCTATCATGAAGATCTTGCCATGAATTATCAATTTAAAATGCTTTGATGCGGAGAACAAAGCAAGTAATTTAACCATCAAAAGTTTGAGTTAAACCTCAAAATCAAAGCATTTAAACACTTTGAATTCGTCAGCCTTCAAACTTTAAATAATTAAGTGAATGTAAGTACTTGAATGGGAATTTCATGCATCTTTTAATTACAATGAATGTGACAGGTTGGCCCTAACCTTTTTACGTACTCTTGATAAATACATACATATATTTTATTCATTTTTTAAAAACTAATGCAGACAGTCTGACTCCTACTCAAGCTAATGAAATCAATGTTTGTTGCAATAATTCTACTGAGACAATAGGTCTACAATCCCACTTGGCATTTCAATTTCAAATGTCATCATCCATTAAATTGTTTCGGAACTATAATTCAAAGAATAATAAATTTGTGGTTCAATTTCATCCGTCCACGCCTTAAGGTTGCGTGAGCATGAGTATGCAAAAGATTGATGATTGTATTGCAAAATCAGTGAAATGGTAATAAATATTATGTGAGCAATTTCATTCAAAAATATCTTTAAATAAGGCCGACCTATGGTGTCAATAGATAGATTTTTTAGAATTATAATTATTCCACAAACAAATTGAGTTAAATAAGATATACAACTGAATTGCTATTGCTTCCTTATACATTTGTGGATAGGAATATATTATATTATTTAATTTTAATTGGATCTTATTTCAATACATCTCGTGTCCGACAGTTATCTATCATCCAATCTCAAATATCGGCTCAAAATCTTTGGATGACTAAATTTATACTTTTTATGCAAAGTAAATTTTATATGTATAAATTGTAATACAGGTAGATGAAAACGAAAAGTGAGTGGGATCCATTGTCAAAATGATACAGAATTATGGATGATAATTTACATTACGTAATAATCAAGACAAGAGGTCAGTGCAGGAGATGATCGTCTGTATAAAAATTGACAAAAAACAATTATTCATATGTATGTACATGTTATTATATTGCATGCATTATTGTTAATAATGTAGATTAGTACACTATGTACAAGCACCCAATTTTTGAGATTAAAATTTAAAACAAAGTGAGCACAGGGATATTCCAAATAAGAGAATGTCATGTCAATAAAGTGCATGTAGTACCATTATTTTTAATTTTCAGGTATGTGATCTCACAATTAAAGCTACATTAATAGATTGTTCATTAGTGGCTTATTTTACTTATTTTACTCAAGTAGGCGCAATAACTGATTTATATCAGCAACTAACAATACACTCCTTTCGTCTCATCTTTTTTCAAGTCAAAAGTAGTACCAGCGTCATGTGTGACTCCACTTTTGGCCTGACTGACATACATTTCGTATAATGCAACATTTATAAACCTTCTTGAACAATGATTACTTTTACATGTGCTATTACTACAGTATTTTCAATCATCGTCAGGCAGAAAACTTAAAAAAAAATATTGATTGGATTAGATTCTATCATGTCAATAAGATTGTTGCAAGATACGAAGCCTCCTTTAGGCAATGGACGAGCTACAAATGAGATTTTTCTTAATTGTACAATTGATCGTTGACTGACGGCTGGCAATAAATGAGCAATTTATATCACTTAACAATTCTCATTTTAAGCCACAACTTATCCTGATACACGGGAATTTCTGCTTCCTCATAAACCAGTTGCATAATAATTAGAGTCAAAAGATGCTTGACTAGTTGCACTTTTCAACCAACAATAAACTTTTTATGTAAATTCTAACAGGACAAAGAGAGAAAAACCGTTTGCACTTTTTTAACCCCTTTAATCCTGATATCATCATGATATGCTTCCTTGAAATTGAAAAACATTCCATTACTACGATTTAGAAGGAGTAATGAAAATACCGGTATGAGATTGAGATTGAACATGGCATGCATAGGTAGAGTCGAAAATCAGCATTCAATTTAGATGGATTTCAATAGAAACAAGGTATAAACAAGAATGTTCAGATTCCATCATGGAAGATTGTTTGAAAATTTGAAATTCTTGCCTTGAGTAATATTGAATATATTGTGGAATGAACATGCAACATTGTAAAATATTCATGTTTTGTTGGATGGAAATATAAGATTTCTCAATCTACTGTAAATGAGGCAACTTGATACCGAGTCAGAGAAAAGACAAAAGGATGCTGCTGCTTGTTCTATTTACATAGTGTCTCGTTTTCACCTTCAATTTTAAATAAACAATTTGTTTGATTACTTTCCTTTCCCATTTCCCTTACAAAACTTTCAGTTTGACATTTCCCAAAGTTTAATTAATGAAAAGTACTTTTAAAAAGAGTAAAGAAATTTCTTACCTGAAATTAAAACGAGTGAAAGACACAAAGCCAAAATCCCAGAAAATGAAGACATTGTGACCACACAATGATTTCACTGAACGGATTACCGTGACACTGAGTGTGGCTATTGCGGTTTATACCATAAGTATGTTCATCAACACCCTCAGGCACCTTCCACCTTTAATCAGTGATGCATTTCCATCCTAACTATCTGCTCAAAATGAGTATACACAATCCGCGTGATAAATATATTCCCCAATACCCAAATTTGTCAAACAAAACAATGAAATCTACAACAATAAAGCTTTAATTAGTGTCCCTAATCTGCTGAGGACAAATACGGGTGAGTAAGAACCGTAAACTGTCAACTTTTACCTTTATCAGGTCAAGATGCAATTAGTAATCTGGTAGAATGGATCATTTTTATTTCGAGTAATTTTATTTTACTCAAAATTTGAATTGACATTGTTTCTCAAGAGGTTTGCAAACAACGTACATACATTGTCAAGTTGTATACATGTATTTAACTGTCTAATGTCTACAACTTTAAAAATAGAGGTATAATTTTGTGCTACAAATTTGCATTGTTGTGCCAATCGATCAAGTTAAATAATCATTGTAGTTAGGATTTTCATATTGAATCACAATTTTCTCATAAATCCGGTTAGTGGTGGTGGACCTATTGGCAGCGCTGGTGCCATTGGTTGTGTTGGGTCCATTCCTCTCAAAGACTGCAATTCTTCAGGGCTCAGTACTGGTCTAGCACCAATAATTGTCGGTTTTCCATTGTTACCAGATTGAGTTTGAGATGGAGAAATATTCATCGGTGGAGGCATTTGATACATTGGACTAGCGAATGCAGTGTTTGAATTGATGAACAAAGGAGGTGGTGGCAATATTGAATCAGACAAAGGCAAAGTTTCTTGTTTGGTTTGGATGGTTTTAACAGAAAGAGATTCAAAACTGATGGCTGGGTGGGTTGCGGGATAGCTATTTCCAGCTCCACTATATGCATTCGGTCTCGGTGATCCATTCAAGGCAGAAACATTTTCATACGAAATTTGTTCATTCTCCGCGACAGCAGGAGATGGAGAAAGATTGTTGGAAGTTTGTATATCCGGTTGGGTTTGTTTTTCCAAAATAATGCCCATCGATGAATAAATTTCACTCATAACCATTAGCATTGTATCCTCTGACTCCCTATACAATAAGTTTATGTGCAGTCTGATGTAATAAAAGTTATATATATGTGGCAATTACCAATAGCAAACGTGACTGCTCAAGGCAAACAAATATTCATTGAAACTTTCCAACGGACCCTCCTGAAAAAACAAAACATATATTTAGCTATATAAAACATACATAATTTATGTTTGTTAAACAATTTTGTATCTGACCTGCAAAACATAATCAATACGTCTCCCTCTATTTAGCTTCCCCAAGCCAATCTCATGATCACCATCTTCTGAACCATTTGAATTGGTTTCAACTGACTTGTTTCCGAATTCTCCTTCAATTGCTAGACTAATTTCTTGTTCAAAAGTTTCTCCTTTAGAGAATCTTGCGAAATGGTACATCGTATTCCAAGTATTCTTCATTGAATCGATAAACTTCTGCTTAATATCAGATCCAACTCGTTGCATGGTTTCTTTTAATTCTATAAAATATGAATGTTGAACTTGTGCAAAGAATAAGAAGCTAATGAATATACAAACCCAAGTGTAATCGTTTTCTTCCCTTATGGTGTGGAATTAATACTGGACGCATGACATAGCTAGGATCAATGAGCGTTTCAATTCTAAAAACATAACATAAACATACACATAAAACATAGGTTAATTTTAAGATACAAGGATAAACTATTCTTATTAACCAACTAAAATTGATTAAAACAACTGATCAAATTTTACCTATAAGCCACTGGATCAAAGGGATGAAATATGTTGAAAAAACCAGGACATGTAGGAAAGTGAAAATTTTCTCCCAAACGATCAATTCCACGCACAGTTACAAACATGCCTGTGTTAAAATAAAATTTGATGTATGGCAGTGAGTAGAAATTCATTGGTATTGCAGTAATTACCAATAGGGGACCCAAGAGCAAAAAAAGCAGTCGGCTCAAATTCCAAAGTGGGATATTTAATGAACGGCTGCCCAGTTCCCAATCCAACAGTGAAGGTAACATCTTTTGCAGAACTATCAGCATCATGATCAATTTCCTCTTCATGCGATCTAATTTCCTAAAAAAGAAGACAGGACAATTACAATTGATACTGATAGATTATTATGATAAATATAGTATGATTACGGTTTGCTTCGTTGCCTCTGTTTCTAGAGCATTTTCTTCAATATCATGAATTTTTGAAACTGGTTGATGAGCCAAAAGATCAAACAAAATAAGTGAACCAAGACTGTGTCCAGACAATGCAACCATCCCATTAAAATTTGAATTTCGTTGTTTAAAAAGTCTGTATAATCTATTTAACTCACTTCCTACTGTGTCAATGATTGTCTAGGTTGTAAAAATTACAATAAAATGTTTGAGTTTTAAAACAAATCATATTTTAAAATTCACATACCTGAGCATATACAGGACTTGTGTAAAATAGAATGTCTAGCAATGTATCATTTGTGAAATTCCTAAGTTTTGGAATACTCTTCAACGTAATTGGCTTCAATTTTTCATCAATTCCACTATCACCATGCAATGCTTTATGCCAAGAAACAGGCAAAAATTCTATTCTTCCGGCAGTACGAGATTCGACAGCAGACTTAAAATGTGTATGCATGAGTTGGAACGACAATTGACGAAAATCATCCACTGTAAAATTAATTAGCGTTAGATTAGCTAGAACAGTCATATTTCATATCAGTGTCATATTTATGGTACAATTGGGCTGCACCTGCTTCAACAATTGTTCTTAGTTTAAAATCACATATTGCACCAATTCCATGAACTAAGAAAACTAAATGATCAATTTGCGTAGATTCGCCTTCTTCTATCTCAAACTCTTCAACCCCACGTTTCACAACCCTAGGTCTCAGTTGATTTTCCTGCAGCACAAAAGATAGAATATATTGACTACCTCACTGCCTCATGTAATAATAAGGTAATGAATGGCATACCGGTAAGTTTCCCCATTCATCAACAGCTGCGGCTTGACAAAAATGTGACACAGCATTAGCATTGTACAAAATAATCGCTTCTCCACCTGGGAATTCTAATCTTCTATTCCAAATTCCCGTTACAGTACCCTCATAATACTCTCGCTATTGAAACAAAAAGATATTTAAAAATAAAAACATAAATATGAATACAAATACCAACTTCAATTCGTGCTGATAATTCTTCATCATAAGGTACATAACGACTATCCATGGGACCTTTAAAAAACCAAGAGCACCGACGAACTTCGAGTGGATCATCTTCCCAGTACACAGGATACTTTAGCCGTTCGACAACATTCACATCAAATCGACCACCATCAGTTGGTACTAATTCAGATTTGTCTAAAATTGCAACACAATGAAGGTTGAGGAAACAGGTTGCGTAAATAAGACTCACTTGCTACAAAGGCTTGCTCAAGAGAGTTTGAATCAGCAAAAGAAAACGGTCTCCAGGAAGCTTTATCATCACCCACGTCTTTTCCTCCTTTACCATGAATATGAAACCAATGATAGGTGACAGGTCTGTAGTATTTTTGCTGCATTTGGGACGCTAGGTCTCCACTAGTGCTAATTGGATGATAGTCATACAAAGTGGGTTGCAGATTCATTGTTGAAGGTAGTTTTGCATAATTTTCTTTCGGTTCATAAACGATAGGCTTAAAATTCTCCACCGATGGTATATTTGTAACATTTTCCTTCGATTCAAAGACGCCAGGGTTGAAATTCACCACCAATGGTGTAATCGCGACATTCTCAGAAGCTACAGGGATGAAATTCGACACCAAAGGTACATTCGTAACATTCTCCTTCGATGGGTAGGCTACAGGCTTGAAATTTGATACAGAAGGTATACTAGTAACGTTCTCTCCGCCATTATCATCTAACAATACCACTCCAAATTCGTCATCATTGTTCAAGTCAATCTCTGACATCCCTTCCGTTATCGCCGCTACTAAAAAAACTAATAAAATCCCATCTACAATCCTCACCCTTACCGTTTGCCTCCTTTAGCCCATCATTTGCAACTGGAACTAATAGAGCTACATCTTCATAAGAAAAAGGAGAAGAGGCAGCCGTAAGTAAAGAATTTTTCAACCGCTTCGCTTGATTGTCATCCGCCATTGTGTTTTTTAAGACCCCACACTACCCTTGTGAATGCGGAATGAAGCCCTAAACTTTTTTTAATTGTTAAACAACTTCAATTGTTATTTGGATGTGTGGATGACGTGGATTGAATTACAACAGCTGCGGCACTTTCAACTTCAAATTCCTTGATTCCCAACTGATGTGTGGAGTCATTGAGGGGAAATGTGATGGCAAAAAATAATTGCAGCCTCCATCGTTTTTTTTACTGCAACGTTTTTTTTAAAGAGAAAACACGTAGTTAATAACATCAGATCTTCGGTTAATAACTATTTGTACTGTTACTGCTGCTTTGAAATTAACAAAAAAGTATTTTTTAGGCTTAACCCGCAATTTAAATAAGCATTTAACCATACGAATAAACATAATGAGTAATATCTTGTTTTTTTCGGAATAAGTTGCGTTTTGTTGGTTAGCACTAGTTGCACTAGTTGCTGAAAAAAATATTTCGAACTTGTATGTTCGATGACAAAAAGAGAATGACGTAAAAAACCATTCCCTTGGGCCCCATAAATGTAGAACTCTGATGGTAAATCAAAATATTCATAGTGTAGAGTTAAATTAAAACTAACATAAGGTAAGTTAGATAATTAGATAGAAATGGTAGACTAGGTGATCTACAATTCATAAATATCATAAGTATAAATGTAATTAGATGTTGTAGGTATGCAGGTATAATAAGGCATACATACGATACTATTTAACAATTACTAGAAATCTGTAACACTAAGTTTAGGATGAAAATCAAATTCGCACCATTACATTACATTATGAAACGTTTCATTCTTTTACACTTATATCCATCATAATTACAATAATTCTCTTACATTCATGCCTTAGATTCACTTAATTGAGTAATTTCGTACGTACAACTGCGATTTAAAATTTTCTTTCGGATAAGTATCTTGAGAAGTTGAAATATATGTAAAAGTAGTTGTAGTAGTACATCAGTTTTGATAGATATTGTTGTAAGTTTTGGGGATGAATTCAGCCGCATTTGGATTCAATCTGCTGCTTCCACCAAGATTCAAGGATCGATTGAATTGGTTAGCCATATCATCCATTACTGGGTAACGTTGATGGGATGCATGCTATCCAAAGGTTCAATTATTTAAGAAATATTTCAAGAACAATAAACATACAATAGGATCCATGTAATGAAGCGGTCCATGATGATGGTGATGATCCATAACAACCAGTCCAGCAGTTGTAGGACCCGGAGTCCCATCTTCTAAAAGTGAATCTTCATACAAATCAGTGTATTGATCAATCAAAAAATCATCATCCAACTGCCGCAAAATCTTTAAAGAAAAAAAAAGAGAAAAATTATAAATCCGCCTATTTCCATAGTTCCTCCACCTCCT
>JAAOWG010000062.1:0-52715 GCA_036491945.1 Paranurophorus simplex
AATCAACCCCCCCCCCCAAAAAAAAAACCAATGGCTTTCTCCAAAACAAGTAAGCGGCTTATTTTGTTTATAAAGCAATAAATACAAAAGTTGCAAAGCCTCTAAAATATGGAAATATGAAAAGTTTGGAAATTAGGGAAAATGTCAAAATGTTCACCAAAACTCGTTGACGCTCAGAGCCTAAAAAAGTAGGTAAAGTCTTGAATGAGAAAT
Source organism: Paranurophorus simplex (assembly GCA_036491945.1). NCBI lineage: Eukaryota > Metazoa > Arthropoda > Collembola > Entomobryomorpha > Isotomidae > Paranurophorus > Paranurophorus simplex. Next base: position 214 of record JAAOWG010000062.1, read on the forward strand.
CCTTAAAACTTTCACCCCCCTTGTGTTGAGGTTGATTGATGGATTGTGTAAATTTCTTTTCCAATTTCCTTATCTCATTTAAAACACCGTTGATAAAATGGCCTTCAACGTCCGTGGCACTGAGGTGAGCAATACGGCGTCCTAATAATTGAATCAAAACGTCCTTCTCCTCACAACGTTGCTTCCACAGCCTTTTCTCCATAATGTGGCCATCCTTTAGCTCGGACTGTTTGACATTTAAATTCTCTTCAACAAGAGTTATCTGGAGGGTTAGACGGGCCATGGTATTTTGAAGCCTTGTAATTAGTATTTCATCCTTTGATTAGGGGAAAAGCAAACAAATGTTTGTTGTTAGTAAAATACTCACATCATCTTTTCGCTTGTCAGTAGCCTTTTTTTATTATAGAAAGTTATAACTAGGAAATTAGACTTTTCTCGCAAAGTAAAAGCATATAAAAGTACGTCATTCTATTTATCCTCCTATAGTCAACAACCCACCAGTAGCAACACCTAATTGATCCATTAAGCTTAATCGACTTAAGTGATACACCATTTATCTTTCATTTACCCAAGATAACCCCAGAGTCCATGATACAGTTAGTGCACAGCAGTTACAAAAGAGATACAAAAGGAAATTAAACAGGAAAGCCTTACCTCTTCAACCAAATGATCGGGTGTGCCACTCACATTACCAAATTGTGTTGTTTCTTCCGCTCCAATTTTCTGGAAATTTATTAAGCTTTTGAGATAAATTTTATTTACTCGAAAGAGAATAAAAACATGTTTTGAAAAGCCTTGGGAATCTACAGGGGAATTATATCTGTAATTAAAAGTAAAATACTGTAATAATATTTTATTCCTTGGGCGAGCCCCAACATTGTTAGTCCATACGAGAGCTTGTCTTCAAGCAGATGCAACAAAATCGATATGTTCTCAAGAATTTTTGGAAAAAAAACAAACACCTTGAAATAAAAGGTTTTAAATAAAGTACCTTTGGGTATGCCAGAGTTTCATCACTTTCACATCTCATCATCTCTGGCTCCGTCTATGAGAAACGTTTAATTAAGCACATACAAAGTAATTGGCACGTTTCTATTTCATCTTCAAAGCATTGCCTTGCATTTCATTTTACTAACAAAGCTTTAAGCCACAACCCACAATGCTCAAACCAAAAAATAAAAATGAAAATCTAACCGAAAAACGAAAATCATTCATGTAGTGGGTTGATTTAAGGGTTTGTATTAAGGGAACAAGTGTGTCTGCAATCTCCATTAATTTTCTCCCAGCACTTTCACAATGACTACACTTCTGTTAATTTTGTGAATAAGGGTTCACAAAAAATTAGGTTTTTTTTTTAAAACAATTCAAACTCAATAATAAATCACCTTAATCATTCCTGCAACTTGATTTAAACTTCGTACAACGCCATGAAGCCCACCATCCGCATTGTCAAAATCCGATAACTCATGAGGTGACTCAAATGATAAAGGTTGTGACTCAACAACGTTCAGTTGTCGTAATTGAACTTGTAATTCCTCAATCAAACTGTCTTTTTGTTTTAGCTCATGACTCAAAGAAGTAATTATGCTTTCACTTTGCACAACCTTTGCCATCGTTCCTTCCACCGTATTCTAAGCAGATGTAGATTCAAAACCTTTTTGTACATGCATCTCTTTCACAGTTACAAAGCTTTACCTCAAGATAAGAAACTTCCTCTTTGAGCATTCCATTTGAACATTCCGTGTCAGAATAAGTTTGATATAGTTCTTGAAGCTGAGCTTTCAATTTTGAAATCTATTTTTAAGCGAAGGAATAAGTAGATGAAGGGATGAAGGGTAATTATGCAAGATTGTAAATATCAAACACTAGATTTTCTTTGATTTGGAAAAGAAAAAGTAAAATAAAAATAAATCATAACCTGTGCTTGTAGTGCTATATCATTGTTCTCAAGTTGTGTCTCCTTTTCCTCAAGTTCTAAACTACTTTCTCTCAATTTAAAGGCTAATAGTTGAATCTCCGTTTTGTACTTTGTCTCACACACCACCTTTCCGTCAAAATCATCTTGAAGTTGACAGCATTTATTTCGAAGGAATTGTAATTCCTCTCTTAACTGATGGATTTTTTCCGCCCCCTTCATTTCCTTCCGTTCCATTAGGAAAAGTTGGTTTCGTAAACTGGACTCTCCTCTTTCTAATTCTTCTAATCGCTCCCTAAGCTCAACATCATGCTTAAGATTCTCTTCCAATTTTTTTTGCACAACTTCCATCTCATTTAGTTCTGACCTGAGTTGTTCATTTTCCTCTTGGATGTGTTTAAATGAGCCCCATGCTTTATCATAATCATTAAATAAAGTTTGCAGTCTTTGATTCTCTTCCAAAAGATGAGCTACTACAACATTGTTCTCAGCATTTGTTTTAATTTGGTTTAGTAATCCATCAATTTCAGATAAAAGAGGTTCTTTCCATTCGTTAAAATCTGATTGAATATTTGTCCTTCCAATCCGTTGCTTTCCAATGGCTCGACCATTACTTCTAGTTGAGCACTCTATTGATTCGCTGCTTTCCACACGGATACAAAGCTTTGATAACAATTCCATCTGATCTGATTGTCCTTGTTGGACCAAATTTTTTTCAACGTGGATTGCGAATTGTTCTAGTTCGTGAATTAAAGAGTTCCACTTTCCAAGCAATTCCCTGTTCAATTCCTTTTCACAATAAACACGTTCCCTCAACTCTTTCTCCTTCTCACCCAATTTATCCTCATACATTTCTTTCAAGTGACTTTGTTCTGTATTAAATATTTCCTGAATTCGTTCAATCTCTTGCTCCAGTGCCTTCACTTTACTTTCCCAACGGATGGACATTTGCTGCACAAATATTTTCCACGATGTGTCAACTGGTTGGAGGTCAAAACATGTATTCATCTTGCTGCTAGCATCTTGCAGTTGCAAAGATGTGAGTCCCATTCCTTCCTTTAATTTTTTCTGAATGGGTTCTAATTCCGCAAGTTCTTGAGCTAATTTATGTTTTCTAGTGACCTTTCGTGGGGGTGGGATTGGTAATGGTGAACAAGTTGTACTAAATTTATTTGAAGTTAAGGCTAGTGGAATACTTATCAATAGCTCATCCTTTATAAAATTCTTCCTTGCATAATTCCAAAAATAGATGAAAGAAATTATTGGAATGGAATGTGTGATAAATTGCACAGTACATCTCATCTCCATACATGTTTCTTCCAGCTCAAAATTCTTTTGCTCATAACTTGCAACAATTTGTTCCAGTTCCACTACCTTTGAGCAAACGCTGCTGTTTTCATATTGTAATGCCAGCAGCTCAAGCCTCAAACTTTCCATGTTTCTTTTCTCCTCTTCAAATTTACTCTTGAGCCCAACTTTGGTCTTTTTATACTGCCGAACTTTCTCCTCGAGCCTAAAATTCCAAAATAAAACATGTACAAAAGTTTACATAAGAGATAAGATTAGTGAATGATGAAGCACCTTTGGCACAAGTAACGGTTATCATTCTCAGCCTCTTCCATCTCACTCCTTTCCTCCTCTATTCGCTTATTCTCAACCAAAAGCATGTTAACCTTGTCCTCAAGACTTTTTATGTAAGTAACATCATTGATTTGATTCAGACGCTTTTCAAGCTCTTGAATTCTTTGACGACAGTGGTTGAGGTCAGTGGTTATATCAGATACTTTGTTCTTTTCTTCTTGACTAACCTTTACTAAATTAGTTTCAACTCCTTCCTCATTATATCTTTGAAGGAGTTCTTCAATTTGACATGTTAGATTCGCAAGTTCACGAGAAATGTGGTTTCTTCCCAATCTAGGACTTGGGAGACCATCATCCGACCCTTGGCCATCAAATATTCCACTTTCTTGAAAACTTAAACTTTCTGAACAGTCGCTGCTACATGAACTTCTTGACTCTGTCACTGTTGGATGTCTCGAACCATTTTTATCAGGCTGAAATTAACAAAATGTTGTACTCAAAAATCTCCATCTTTTCCGTCCTTACGCTAGCATCATCCCTCAACTCTTGAATAACGTTTGATCCTATTTCATCATTTAATTCCCCATTTGCTCTAATCTAAAAGTAAACAATACAAAATCAAAGGGTTGATGAAATAAATGGCAACATACTTGTTTATTATTCACGCGTCCTTCCTCAATCTCTAATAAACGAAATTCCAAAAGTTCATTTTGATCTTTACAGTCTCGTAATTCATCCTTTAGTTGTAGAATGATTGATTCCAGCAAGAAAATTCTATTAGAACCGGCTCCGGTTTCATCATTGTTATATTTATCATCCGACAATCCTTTGTCTCTATTTCCTGGAGATATACAATAGTTCATGGAGAAATCCAAAACATCATTATTCCTTGGTAAATAAGTTTCATCATTGGAGTCAGGAAACTGCTCATCTTTCACCGATGTCAAACTCTCATCTTCACTACTTGCCTCAGGAAGCGTTTCCAATGCTGACACACCACACTGAACAATGACCAAAATAACATCAATATTTCAATACTCAAGGACCATATACAATTTTCGAGTTTAATTAGTGGACCATGTATAATGGATGGGACATTCTCCAGATAAATGAAAACAAATTTTACAATGGTTTCATGGAAATTCATCCATATTCTAACATACCCAAGATGTGAATGTACACAAAATATTCTAAAATTCTATTACCACAATTTCTTATTAATATGAAATTCCTCAAAGGTTTTGAAGCACATTCTAAAATAATGAAACATCATGCATCATGTAGTGCGCTTTTGGTTAGACATCATCAGATCAATTGTTGACAATAATGAGGTTAGAAAATTCTTTATAATTCTATGCTGGGTTAACCACAAACAAACTAAACTTTCTGTTTGTTCATTTTCATTTACCAAATCAGCCTCAATTCTTACATAAATCTACAAATTAATGAAACAATCCTTGATTTATTATGGATTGTCAGGTTAAATTTCATTCTTATGAAATTAATGCATTCATTGAGAACTAATGATCATTTGAGTATTGGAGGAAATTTCTCTTTAAAGATTTTATTCACAAAACATGCGAGTGTTGATTGCTTGTTGATCCATTGGTTCATTCCACATTTTAAACAAAGGAACAATTTATGATAAAAGCCAATTCCTCATTTCTCAAAACCATTAAAATAAATAATAACCCTTACCTGAGAGTATGGGGAGTGATAAAAGGAGCTCACAGGAGTTGACGAATAATTATTGAATGATTGACGAATATCCACAGCGTAAGAAAGCGTTAGATCATTCATTTTGTGGCTTTTATTCGCATATTTTAAGCATCTCCTGTAGGGATGATACTTGTTTTTATTTCGTTTCTCCCACTGCAGAAAAAAAACATTTCTTTATAATAAATCATTTGAGGAAAATAATTTACAAATTTTCTCAGCCTAACTACATTGCTTTCTATGGCTGTAGCCTCAAATTTTACGGCTGCTGTGAATTTCCCAACTCTTTTTTCATAATTGAAGCAAAATATGTCAACTCACAAACCACCTTTGTGCTTCCTGTTTACAATGATTCTTCTATTATGGAAATTCCGATAACAAATACCGTTTGACAAAGTCCCTTTTTCTATGCCTTCATTGCCAAATGGTGTAATCAGCAAATCCAACATGCGGACTAAGTAGTCCTATTGATGAACACAAGTGTCTTAAAATGAGTGGTACATATTTGACACGGCATTTTCACACGGCAATATAAAAAGATTTTATAATGCAAATGTAATGAAGGGTGATAAACTAGCAGTTTTCTTATCGTACGGAAGTTGATTATCATTCATCAGACAGGACTCCTGAAGAGAGGAAAGAATAGTCTCGTTACCATTCAAATCCTCGTGTGAATACTTTACTTTAGATAAAAAAATCAGAGTTGAATTGACAATTTTTATGAAAGTCATTTTTAAGTTTTTTTTTTAATATTTCCGGGAGCAGTTGGCAGTATTTCATGTAAAGCCAGTCGCCTATTTCTCATGAGAACTTTTGAGTTTTCTAATCATTGTAGAAGCCAAATAGTAATTAAACTAGAAATTTAATTGTAAAGGTTCATCCTTTTCCAACAAGTTGGCCGTCACTTTTACAGTTTTACGAGGAAACAAAAATCATTTCAAATGTGTTTCAGATTTAATAGCCTTTAGAGAAATGCTGCTCAACTTCAAAGAAGCAACCTTGCTTTGAGAGGAAGTTCATAAAAACACATCTTGAATCAGTTAGATCATTTTCGAAAGTTGTAAATTCATAGAACCAGGAGCCGCAAGGAATCAACCAAAGCCAAATATGATGGACCTAAATTATTAATATTTGAATTATTTACTAACCTCGCCCAAATCAAAGTACAAACGTGTGAGATCTTTTTATGAGAAATATTCTTGCACATAAATCATTGCAGCATGTCTTGTGGTTTATACAAAACATAAACAGAAATGAAAATAAAAATAATCAAGCCCTAAAATGGACTTGTACATCGTTACACTTTCCCAACAAATGTACATATGTAAACATAACCTGCTTTCCTCCACCAAGTTTGGAATTTAAAAAGTAACAAGGTAGCCACACTGCAAATTTATTCATTTATCAACTTCCATCTCCTTAATTTGACTTCAAACCGACATCAATTATTATTTTCAATCCATTCTCTTATTATTTCTTTCTATATGATGGAAATTTTTAACTTAATTTATTAATTAAGCCCCTTCCCTCTTATCATCCTTTACAACCACAATGCACACTGTGCATGATTCAATTGAAATAAAATGCACTTATATTTTCATCAATTTTTCATCAACTGGTCAACTTTGAGTTGATCCAAATCAACATTACACACTTAAACATTGGATTGAGGGGATGAGAAATGTGACAAGATAGGAAAATGAGAAATGATACCAACGTCAAGTCAAGCAAGAATTCAGCTTACATCTTAGAATAAGCGTATTAGTTATTTTAATTCTAATTTACAGTCTATATGCATGTTAAGTTGTATCCTGCTGAGCAAACGTTTCTCTTCAATCCTGTGCTTTCTCCGTTGGAAAAAAAATCATTGCTTGAGCAATCTCATTGAGCTGTCGCTATTGTGGAAATGTAGATCATGTTTTTATATTGAACAAACCCTCATTCATTGTACCCATCAAGAGTGAAATGATGCATTTGTTTTGTGAGCATTTAATATCTTTAATATTTTTAAATAGGTCAGCCCTATAAGCCCCTTTCCACATGAGTTATGATCATTTTCTTTAGTTTCTCTCAAAAATTAAAGTGATCATGCCTTGGAACAATATTTTAATATTTTTGAGGAAAACTTAGCCAAAAGAAATGAGCATGTTTACGACTTGTCGTAAAACTCAAAATGAATTATTACAACAATCTTTGAAATATCTCATTGCTTCATAATTTGTGATAGTTCTCTAAGATTAAGTGGATAAACCATTGTGTGGAAGTATGAAACAAATCAATTTTTATTGACCACTTGCATTCCCCTACTTTCTCAATTAACTTGCTGAGAGAAGCTTGGAAAAATATTTCTATTTTTTAAATTTGTCAAACATTTATTTCAAATTTTTAGGCGAAACGAATAGTATGAAAGGATGCTTATAAACTCATTGACTTCCCACTCCTTGAATTAGTTGGTGGTCAACCGTAGAAAATTCTCAAACTACATCACCACCTGTCGCTACTTTATCTATTCCCAATAATATTTCTACCGTTCCGCATGAATTGATGTTTAATTATTGAAAATTTTATGAGCCCAACGGTTGCAACATAATTTGCATAAGGGGGGCCTCCCAACAGCACTCCTGAGGTTATCTTTTATTTTAAATCTTAATGAAACTGCGTTGTCACCATCTCCTTTGACATTTTTAGCAATCCGACCAAAATGCCATTCAAGTGTCAAACACTTTAGAAGGGAATCGTTGATTTTTAAATCACAATTGCCTCAATTGTATTGGGGATGAAATTCCGCAATTATATTCATTGATTTGTATTTATTGCATAGTCATGATGAAACCAATCGAAACATTTCCTTGCAATCGTACAATCTGAATTTCTTTTAATGAAAATAATCAAATTAACACGACAACCACAAAATCACGCTTTGAGCAGCGATTAAAATCGGAAATGAAAAAAAAAACGAGGAATGAAGTGATGACTGTCTAATACACAAAGTGTTTGCTTAATCAAATGTCACAGTTTATAATTATGATTTTATCAAACTCGGTCATAATTGAGCTGTTCAGAGAATGAGAACTCGATAAGAACACTTGAAAAGGAAAATTATCAACTTGAAGCTTTATACTATACACAACTTTTCTTTTTCAAGAGAACCACGAGCTTCAACAACTTTTATTTATATTAAGAAAAGAGAAGGAAAAATAGAAGTTTAACAAAGAATAAAAATCTGTAAGGATAAGTGTGTGAAAATCAGTCAAGAGCCAATAATACTCTTATACAATGGATATTTTTGACAATTTCCTTACAAGAGTTCTCAACCCTTTTCCTAGATTTTCCTCCCATATTTGCATTATTAATAACTTAACTATTCATTTGTCATCTGTCTGTCAGATTAAATTTCTCTCCTATTCCTTAGGCTAATTTAAAAGCTAGAGTGGAATACATATAAATAGTCTCAAAGGAATAAAAAGTAGGGCATAATCAAAGAAATACTTTTTATTCACACGATAGTAAATTCATCATTGAATTCGTCATAGGAAAGTATGCGTTCAACCGTGCGTAAGTCTTGGATGAGTTAAAACTAAGATAAATCTTTCTTTTTGTCTCAACTCGATCCACATTTTCTCACAACAAGTGTACAAATTGGTTGAATTGCAGAGAATGAATGAGAAATGTTTTTTTTTTCATTGTTGAAATGGGGATGATGGAAAAATGGGACTTTATGAAATGCCTTGTGAATGAAAAAGATATAGAGACCAAACTGGTATTGACTCTTTAAGTAATAACAATGAGAACCTACTTAGACAAAGGAGGTAAAGAAGCAGCACTATAGGGGTTGTAGGTGAAATACACTTGCATTCAGGCAATTTGGTCGATAATGGGTTTACAAGACCGGTAATAAATTATGTCATTACTCAACAAGAATCACGAATTTAACTTATATCCCATTAAATAATTCTCAAAAACAGTTTTCAATTATAAGAATCACTTTTTTTAGCAACTACTATGACCCACAAATATCAAAAGCTTGTAATTCCTTCTTACTTTCATCACAAATTCCAAATTAAAAACTAAATATCTAACGCACTTAATGAATCAAATGTAGATTCAAAATGAATTAACTCAGCTCCTAATTTCCCTTCAAAAATATATATCACCCAAAAGCGTCCGTACCACAAAAAGAGGATAAAAAACCCAAAGATCACCTCACTCCAGTCAAAGGAAGAAAACTTTCAAGGTTTTGGATGTACCACTTGCTTCAATGATTCCACTAAATAGCACTTTGACATTGGGTCGTTTAACTATAAAATTGAGCCGACACGAACAACCAACAACTTTAACAACTTGTAAGAAGCGTTGAGTAGTACTGCAAAAGTTTCCTAGTCATGAGCCATTGTTGCACTCTTTGCCATTCTAAAGGCAATGAGAGACGAAGCATTGTTGAACATCGTAGATATGTATTTGCTGCTCTTTCTTACTCCCTCACTTGCAACCTCCACTTTCACGACAATGATCAATGTTCTACACCCCCAACAAACAAATCTTTACAGTTCTTAACAAAGATACGTGCTCACTAATAAAAACCATAACCACTTAATACATGGACCTAATTAGAGCCCCTCATAGGCTCACACACATTTGTGCAAAAACCGGGCTAAATTTCCTATCAAACTTTAATATTCGTTTTGTGTAAGGGTACAGTTATATTCCGATGAATTCAACCACCTGTAATTGCAATAATAACAACAATCAAGAACCGGCCTAGACGATCTCTTTCTTTCTTTCTGTCACTCACTCACCAGTCAGTATTGTTGACTGCTTGGTTTCGGATTAACCATGTAACATTAATCTCATAATCTCTCATGAGCAGCATGCAACAGGTTCAATTAAATGACAATTTGTAACATCATTTACCATTTAATATTTACCATATTACATACCCCTCCTTTTTGTGGTAACGGGGATTGGAATTTAGCCATAACTCCACGTTTTTTTTTCTAAATGACAACAAAACAATGCTGGTGGATGCTTAATAATTTGAACAAGGTGCTAGGATAGCAATAATCTAACGTCATTTACCAGCACTACCCATTATAATTTCAACCGTCCATCTCCCTACAATCTAAATTACATAGTCACGAAAGTTATTAATATCTTGGTTGTAATTTATGTTCCCTTCTGGTTCTTTACTGTTCCTGCAACACCCGTCCCGTGGTGAATAGGCAGAATTAATCCAAATATATTTTTGACCACTTTACTAACTCTTTGATTTCTGAAGTATTGGAAACAATCATTTAAATCCAAGCGGAATGGTATTGCAAAATACATAGATATAAATTTTCCACCAATTAATTCCTAATCTAAATACGGTTGAGTATTTTCCACATAATTTCATCAGAGCATGGCTAAAACACTTCCTCTATTGCGGAATAATGATTTCAATCTATATATACATAATCTTTGTAACAACTGTTTATATTTTATTTACCGGTACATACATTTGGGATGAACGAACTTATTTTTTGAAGCTTTTGAAATGATTATCCTTAGGATGCTTCATTTAGCTGGGATTAATGCAGCCCTATTCCCTTGAACCTTCATGGTTTAGTGAATATCTACAGGGAATTGCAGAACTGTGATGGTAAAACAAAATTACTCATTCCCGTATTTTCTTTACAACAAAAATCAACGATCCACTCTATATCAAGTTCAATGCAGCTTCAATGTATCAAATTACATTTTAAATCAAGAAGCTCTAAGCGATGTAGCCCAGATAATGTGGAATTTTGCATAAAAACTTGATTATTCACTTTTTACAGGCAAAGTAAATTTAGCCTCGATGCTTACAATCTTATCAAACCTTTAACAATTAGAAAAAGCTTTACCTTGACTCTTTGCGGTCCTTCTACACATTTTGAATTGTCATCAATCTCTGGGTAAATAACCTCATGTCCATTCTCCAGGCCTCTAATCCCCTTTTCAAGTTGTTCAATAAGCTTTTCCTCCTTAAAGTTCTTTATCTTGAAAACATAATAAACTCATTTTACTCATCTTTGTCAGTCCTTATACTCTATTTGCTACTGTATTTTATTTAAAAAAAGCAACCCCACAGGGGAACTCCAAAATTACCAATTTTCTCCCCTTTGGAATGAGATTTGCACTTGTTGAATTAATTTTACCGTCATTTTGTTGCAGTTGCTGAAATTCAATTTACATCAAATCAAACGATGGGTTATACTTGACAGACGTGCATGCACAAATCCATTGTTAAATAACCATGCTCTGTTTTTCTGAACTTCTATTAATCTCCTTTTATTCTACAGATAGTTGAATAGAAATTTTATAAGATTTTCTCAACCCTTGTCATCATCGCATGTGGTGTTTGTGGGAAGGTTTTTTTTGCAAGGCTATAAACAAAAGATATTTCAGGCATTTCCTCTACTGTAAAACAACCACAATTACACCACTGAATTTACGCTATTGTAATTTTAATTGCTAGATGAGGGTTCAAAAGCACGGAAATTCATAAAACTATTAATGACCAAGGGGATGGAATATCTGTCAAGATTTCAAGATGAGGAAGCATCATCAACCTCCATCCATCTACTCCTTTCATGCTAATTGTTTATTTTCTTTTGAATTCTTATCTTGGATCAATATAATGAAAAATGGAAAACAATTCCATTCAAATATTCATGAGTAGCAAACAATAAGAGAGCAATAAATTAAACTAATATTTTTGCCCTTATTTTTTAACTGTGATAAAGTCTAACCCTGAACGAAGGAGGAATCGGATAATCAAATTGATGAAATCAATTAGCACTTTTAAGCATAACTTAAATGTACTTTGCTATCACAATATCTTAACACAATGAATGAATGCCAAGGATAAAAAGACAATTCACCACTACCTCACGTTTTACAAAACTCATTATACAAAAAATGGTAATGAATATAAAATGCAACTTACTGTCGTATAGCTGAGGAGTGTCGCGAGATGATTAGTTTTTTTTAATATTATAACATCCGATTGAAAGGCATTCCCAGAAAATGCAAAGCGTCGGCTTGTTTGTGAATTCAGTCTGGATTGAAAAAAAAGATACTTTATCAACATTAAAGGTTTGGTTAACCCAAATGACTGTTTTGCAGATGTTTATTAATTTTTAATGAGCAATCTAGAATAATATGAAAAGGATTTCAACCTTCAAATCTTGTTTCTATAATTTGCGTAATAAATGGAATATCATTTTGGATGAAATATGAGAAATTTAATTCATAATTTACATTTTACATCCAACTTTCTTATACAAAATTGTATTTTTCTTAATTAACAATCACGGAGCTTAATTGGAATAAAAGAATTCTTTACTTTTTTCACACTTTTCATAATTAAAAGTTAGACAAGCTTAAACAATAACTTTTCTTTAATTCCAACATCATGCTGAGACCACATGAGTTGGAAATAAAATAGCAAAGGATGTAATTTATAAGTGAAACTTGTCGACTTCCAAATTGTCAACCTAACCCCCGTCCCGTCAACTTTACAAGTTACAATTCCTTTGCATGCCAGTGTGATACCAATAAGGATGATAATCTTTTTGTTTTCTCTCAAGACATTTGGCATTTAATGCAAATTTATAAGGATTTGATACACTTTCAGTATTCACAAGCTTTAGCTAATGCAAGCAACAATTAGCAAAATTCCATTAAACATCCATTAGCATCTTTGCTCTTACCTTCTTTTTATTAAATTCCCATTAATACTTAATTTTTCAACTTTGTTCCTTCTCAATGTAATTACAGATTGAGGAGATGATGATTCTTCTGTACAAAAGCAGCAGCCGCAAGTTGGTCTTGTAATTTTTAAATGATTTTTGCTTATTTTTCTCGGCATTCTTTCTTACTTCTTATTCTAATGGATGTACTGTCTTTTTTTCTAGAATTTACACTTTGACCTAAAGATTATTTTTCACAATAAAAAGATCAACTAATACTGCTAATCGTTTCGTTCGCATATCTCTTTAAAAAAAATTAATCTAACCAAACGAGCTCATCGCTTGGTGTATGCATTTATTTCCCAATGGTTACAATGCTAAGGAGGAAATGAAACAATTGTGCCTTGCCCCACAATTTATTTCATTAGTTTTTATGGGAGACTGCCAATTCTAAATTTAGGTATGAATTACAACCTAATTTACATGTGTAATGATGCTGCTCCAGAGTATATTTTGGAGACAATTAAGTCTTAAATGTTGTGTTGATAAACAAACAGCCTCAAGATGTTTCTTTCCAAAGGGCAGAGATTCAATTATTAAAAAAAGACACTTCCACTTTTTTAATTGCAACATACATACAAGATGAGTAATTACATGGCAGTACAAAGCTCCCTTTCCCTCAAATCTCATGTAATAAAAATTGCTCACAAATCTCCAACAAAAATCAAAGATTATAAAGAGTTTACTAAAACAATTTGACTCAAATGAAACATTGGGCAAAATGTGAATAAGAAATCCTAACATCCATTTAGCCAAAATATGTCAATCAGCATTTACCTGAACTAAATTGACCCAACAAAGACATTTCCTAACTATTTTCCATTTCTTTTAGATTATGTTGATTAATTGACTTTATGCAGACAAATGAGTTGTTAAGAGGTGTTTGATTTTATGATTATTACAACATAAGAAGGGAAGTAACATTATTGCTTTTAAGATAGGAACGTTTTAAAAGACGCCTGAACAACAAGGTTTTCCATTTCTTATCTGCATCGTAAAAGAACCATTTGCCAAGTGGGAGGAGAGTTAAAGAGTGTTTCTATTGTGTACTCTATTGAATTAGAGATTCCACTGATTCCAGGTGAAAACGTATCTTTAACAAGATTAACATTATGAAGTCGAGGGGAACTTATTCTTTTTCAAGATTCAACAAGACCCTTCCACTTTGAGGAGAGCGAAACCAAAGAATTACAAACGTTTCCCTTATTTTAAACGATCACCCTAAAAGATGCTTAATTCCTGTTACATCATATATTACCAAACGTTTGTAATCTTAATTCCGTTCCATCATTCGTTGCCCTATTCTACTTTGATATAAAGTAGGAAGAAGCAAGCATTGTACAAATGCTAAACAACCTTGAGAATGAGTCTAAGAAAAAATCCACCCTTAAAAAACCATTACTGTTTGATACAGAAATGTTGTTAAACGGAAGCCAAGCATCGGAAATAAAGAAGGTGTAAGATGTGTAGAAAAAATATCAAGTACCAAGTGCCTCCTCACGACCTGTCCAGCCACTGCTGCCTTTTTACATTTTTTTTGATAAACAACGCTAACAAGCTGCTAGGCAGTGAGAAGGAATTTAACCCTTTCATCAGTCTCACCAAACCAGCATCATCCTCATGTTCAAAACAAGAGATTAATATATGGTTGCCTTATGAAACATCTAAAGAATGTCTTTGTTTCCAATCATATAACTTCTTCATCACCCCAATGCTTGAACACTTATATAATGCACCCCATTCTCAATGGCTAGAGCGTATACTGGGTCATCGTAAAATTGGATGTTTGAATTTGTTCAAGAGAAACACAAGGGCTGAAGAATTATAGTAGCAACTACAAGAGTATTATGTAGCAAATCAATGGACAAAAGAAGTAGGTGACTATATATAGTAGATGCCACTGATGCCTTATTTGTTCATACTCCACATTTTTTTTCCACAAGGGATTTGGATGCCTTAGGGTTTGGTTGCTTGAAGGCAGAGTAAATAATCCCTCAGAGCACTTGAAGGTGGGAGGAAGATTCATATTGAAACAGTCGTAGCACCAACGTCGTTACAACCACGGCTGTAATAAAAGGAGCTGGAAATATTCCACTCACTTTCCTTCAACCTTTTCTAAAGCATTATAAAGGAGCAGTTGGTCTTTTCTACTAGTTCATCTGCTAAACTGCCAAAGAATTAACACAATCCTTCAGAATTCAATGAAAAAAGTGTATACGTTAAAGTGGAAAACCTGCTTTGTTCCTATTCATAGTAAAGGCAAATGTTGCTCTGAGTTGTGAGAAGTGATACACTTTTCTGAGCATCCTGTGATGTTGAGTGTAGTAGAAATTATGGCAAATATTTAATTAATTGTCAGTTGCCTTACTACGTGGAAAGGGTTGGGTGAGGTGTGGGATTGCAATTGAAATTTTTACCATAAAAAGAAAGTTTTGGTTGGCTAAACATTGTCTATTACAAAATCAATAATAATCAATAGATTGTAGTATATCCTTCTTACAAGTGAAGTTGCTACCGTGGTGGTTGAATTGTGGTTTTATATCGACGTGTAGAATGCAGAATTAACTCGTCCTTCGTGAATATATCAATTTAGTTTTAAGCTTAAAATCAAAGAGCTTGAAAAAATTTAATCAATTTGTCACAATGCATTCAACTAATTAGACTCAAGCAATGAAAAGTAAAGGTGAAGGTTGCAAGCACTTTGGTGGTTCTATTTAACGACAAAATCAACAAAGTGGAACAAGGTTGTGGCGTAACGATCAATTAAGATGGTATTAACATTGAAATGTTTTAATTTTTCAGTAAGACCCCGTAGGACTTGAAGATATGGCAAATAAGGGGAGCAAAGGGGTAAAAAATCCATTGACAAGGGATATCCAATGGAGTTGTATGCCAGCTAGGGATAAAAAATTATCAGCGTCTGTAGATTCGCTAGATACTCATGACAGGTATGGTTGAATAATTTAAGGGAAATCAATTCCTATTTTAATTACAGCAGTAGAAAGAATGGAGGCTCACAAGATTCGGATTTTGAATGGAGATCTACCCCAGAAGTGATGAGTTTTAGACAAAGTATTAATTTCGAGTGCAGCAATTCTATTCCCATTAATTTCTCAGAAGCGTGGTCTTATTTTCAAACTTGTGATTTATCTACTTATATGGTTAGTTGTACTTACGCTTGGGTCAAGTAATCATTTGATTTACCACAAGCAACAAAGAATAGAGGATAGAAAACCAAGGAATGGGAAGTTAAGGTACAAATTTCAAAATTTAGTTGTGGGCTCCACCCCTCTGGTCTCTGGATTGACGACGGAGAGAGATTTAATTTTCTCAATAGCATCATGTAAGGGAGAACAGGAAATGTTGTTTTTTGAACAACTTGATTTTTTAGGCCCGATGGTAAATGAGTTGAGTGTACATCGTCGAGTGCTGCAAAGCATTTATGTTTTTATGACAAAGAAGCCAGCTTGCCCAAGATTTGGAACACATTGGGAAGAGATTGGGTTTCAGGTGGGAGCTAAATCAACTAAACTTTGGAATAGAATAGAATTAATTACTCAAATAATGTCATGTCCCCAGGGTCAAGATCCTGCAAGTGATCTTCGAGGGGTTGGAATGTTTGGAGCTTTACAAATGCTGTACCTTAGTTCCTCACAAGAGACGAAGGAAACGTTAGCTCCGGAAATGTTTGAGTTATCTCGTCACCCAATTCATCAATTCCCACTTGCTGTCCTCAGTCTAAATGTGACCAAGATGACTTTAGACGCTTTTAGAGATGGATTGCTCAATAGATTTTGTCATAAGGAAGGAAGTGCGATATTTGTGGTGAATCAATTCTATTTGGCAGTGATGTACCGGATTTATAGAAAATGGAAAGACAAAGGGATGACGATCCATGATTCATGTTTTCTTCTCAAAGGTTTGTGCTCCTAAATTGTTTTAAAATGGATTTTTTAAATGTTTTTTTATCTATTTATCCCAAACAGCCGTTGAAAAATGGAGTAGAGCCCATCCAAAGAAAACATTTAATCGTCTTTACGAGTATATAAGTCAATTTGGAATATCCGTTCCACACCTGAGAAAACTTAATAGGAAAAAGAAACGCTACGAAGAGTCCCATGATGATGCAAATTTATCATGGTTGGATTTGACAAAGCCATCTTTAGAAGTATTTATCTAAAGATGGATTCCCTTTCACATTTACACAAACCAAAGCTATATATTTAAAATAAGTTCCTTCAATTTGGGTTCATCTCCCTGTATCCCATTAGATCTCAGTTATATTTGCTCAGATTGTAACAACATCACGCTTTTTCAAAGGGATCCATTCCATGCACACTTGTTACACTTACATGTACTGCCAATATTCCAGTGATACGGCATCAACTCATACGTTTACATAGAATAATCAGCAAATAACTTATACAATCATTTTTTTTATTTTATTTTATCACAGCTCCAGCAGCTTTGTGATGAATTGTGATAGACAAAAGTGACTTTACATACTTGCTGCATAATGTCTTTGTAAAAATTCCAAAAAAATACTTGAATTAAAATATACCAAACCCTTTCATCCTTATTATATTTACATATTCCTCTTATAACAATTGTAGCTGCAACTGGAAATTGGACAAGAATTAACTAATGTCATTTGAATATTTTCCATCCAGTTGGTCTGCATCATAATTCATCCTCTCTCCAAAAAACTACAGCATAGATCTCCTTTATTTTAAGAGCTCAAGTAAAATAAACATTGTAGATTATTAAAACCTCATCCCACTTCTTCAAATGAGTCATTTACTAATCAATAATTAAACCAAAATTCACCACATCATGTCACCCACTATCATCTCACTTCCCCTTGCTTTATTTTTTTTTTTGCATCTTATTAAAAACAAAGTAAACTCTTGCACTGGATTTAATTCTGCTTCTTTTTATGTTGCCCCTGACGTAAACAAAATAAAAAGATAATCTACAGCCTCAGGTAAGTTGCAACAACTACTTAGTACCCATCTATCTTGCAGTATAACGGCAAGTACAAAAAAAATAACTTGACAAGATGAACTTATTTGAGGTGAAAGTAAATAAATCATTGCAGTTGGAGTTTTTTTAGGCTGTTGGGATTTGAGCTTAATAAATTATTTGTTTTGCAAATGTTGTAAACTAATTTTAAGGTAAAAATTTAAGTCAAGTATAGTGGATACAAATTGATGGATATTTTTAGGCTAAAAAAAGTTCCTCCCCTTTGCTCTAATGAGTTTAAGAAAGATTCGTCGTAGATTATCCAATACGTTTCGTTTGACGGTTGATGGATCATTATCCGAACTTGCGGAGCATTTGACGATTGATGATGATGGCGTTAATAAAGCATATTTATCCCTTAGTGATACAAATGGAAGTGGCATTAGGGAAAATGGTAAGCACAAATCAAAACAAGGGGACTTGACACTTTTTTTTTATTTATAGGGATAAGAGCTCATTCCAAATCTAGTTTTGCTAATTATGCGAGAAAATTCTCATTCTCATCTGCAAAGGAGTTAAATATAAGATCAGGTAAGCCGGTTGGAAATATAAATATTTATTAATGCACAAAAATTAAGTATAACCTCACAAACAAAAGGATTGGCTTACCTACGTGTAGTCAAAAGTACTCAAAAAATAGCTTTTTTTCTCGAGGAATTTTTAGATAAAAAAGCAATAATATAGGCTACCGTATAGGACAAGCTGGGAGATGTATAAAAATCCTGTTTTTTGCAATCAGATCACAAAATTTCAGTTTACCTTGGGATAAATTCCAGGTGAAATGAGGTTGGTGAAAGTACTCTTGCGCATCACCTTATAACCTTTCCCTTAAATTTGTGCCCTATTTCTTCTTCCTTTAGATTTTTGAGGTTAAAAAAAACTGCATTCTTTTGTTCCTGGGGAATTGTAGCATCTGGTTTGAGGTCTTAATTTCCTGAGAACATTTTAAAGCCAAACACATGCGAACTTAAGGCAAAAAGTTGAGGAAAGAAAGGAAAATAAGGATCCAACAATCCCTTTGGAATTATGCTTTTAAACAAATTATGGATATTTGGTTATGGTATTTTTATGACCTAATTTTGTATCCTGTGTTTACAATTACTTATGGAAAATGCCCAAAATCCTCTGTTTCCAACCTCTCATAATGAATGGATGATGATGATTTTCCAGCTCCCTTTTTGGAGTATGTCAAGTGAAAGTTCGGGTATAACTTTTTCGGAGTCGAACTTTCCCCTTCACTTTTACCTTACCAATGGAACAAATTGTCACCCGCTCCCGCACTCCCGTCGAATATAAGTGATCATTAATTTGGATCCATCCATTCCCAGTAAAACGTTAAAGGCTTATAACGTTAGACGCAAGGAAAGCCCTATTTTTTACGGCTTTTGACAAAGTTCCCAAATTTCTATAGGGATCAAGTTTTTTTTTTTTTAGTTTTTTATCAATCTGGGTTGAGCATCTTGATGTGATTTATGTGATACAGTTCTAATTTAACAATCCCCCCAAACACATTGTTGTAATTTACTCAAAAAAGTGTGATCCCATTGTTTGATATGGTGTCTCGATTGGATTCAATAAATTCCTGGTTATCATCGCTATCTTTGAAAATTGGGCATCGTCGTCGTAAAACTGGGAGCAATGGGTTATCAAGCCGAACCAACACAATGTCTGTAGGGGATCCAAGTAGTTTCTGCCGTAGTACAACATTTCCAACTCTTGGTAATTAATTCGTCAATTTCTTAGCTAATGAAATGAGGGCCTTGTACATATATTCTCTATAATAACGTTGCTCCAAATTAGAAAGCGGTTTGATGTATTGATTATTGAATTGCGTTTGAACATGCACCTTCCAAAGGTTTTCCCTTATTCAAGTGAGATTGATGAGATACACACACAATTTGCTCTTTCTCTCACCTTTCCGCTCTCCTCTGATTTTCCAAGAGAACGTTTTTAATCTTGTTGACATGCATGAAGCTGACGTACGTCCTCTTCATGGACCCCAATTTCCTTGCACTTAGGCAAATTGAATTACAGACTACAGGCTTCTATAGAATGTAATCAATGTTGTTCAAATACATATCTCAATGTTGCTTAAATGTTTGGATGTTGTTTTGTAAATGGCAATGTTTTGATGACGTTCAGATACACAATACATACTACTTGACCTTGGATTTGATTGTTGATTAGGAACCATTTGTATTTTTGTCCCCAGCTCCAGTTGCGGAACATCCTAGAATTGGTTCTGATGGAGAGTCAGAAGAAGCATCTGCAGCCTCAGATGATCTTACATCCCCTGCCAGAGTCCGTCCATCCCATGGTCCTTCATCTTTTGGGGTTACACTACGACAGAAGAATCAACGAAGACATTCTGAGGTAATGACATTTAAAAACTCCCTTCCACCAATTATATCAGAGTCTAAATCCAATAAATTGGAGGGCAAACTATAGTTGAATAGCAATTGATTGTAAATCCATGCTAATGAGAGGAGAGTGTTTTTAGAAATGCTGTCACTACAGATTTATCAAGCATTCAAACAACACGCTCCCACTGTTTAACTACAAGTATTGACTAATTTTCCTTAAAATTATATTTCAAGATGGATTTATCTCAGGATATCAGCAAACGTCTCTCTCTACCCGCAGATCTTCATATCCCTGAGTCATATTTGGCAAAACAAGCAGCTTCATCCTATACCGTGGTGGACACCCCACTGACTCGAACGTCGAGGAGGCAAAGTCTTTCGGAAATTGGTTTTGGAAAAAGTGAAACTTATATCAAGCTTGATAAATTGGGAGAGGTATAGGTTATTCAAGTTTAAAGGGCCCCCTTGACCCCCCTTGTTGTTTTCAGGGTACATATGCAACTGTGTTCAAAGGGAAGTCACGTCTTACAGAAAGTCTAGTAGCATTAAAGGAAATTCGATTGGAACATGAAGAGGGTGCGCCATGTACTGCAATAAGGGAAGTATCCCTTCTCAAAGAACTACGACATGCCAATATTGGTGAGCTTCCTTTTATATTCAATCAAATATAACTTGATCCTCTTGCAGTTACTCTTCACGACATTGTGCATACAGAAAAATCTCTTACACTTGTGTTTGAGTATCTTGATCGAGACCTCAAGCAGTACATGGATGTTTGTGGTGGGGTGCTTAGCATTAATAACGTCAAGGTATTCCCTCTCATCTCTTCAATGGAGAATTACTTGCCATTATTGTTCTAGTTATTCTTGTTCCAACTGCTACGAGGACTGGCTTACTGCCATAGACGAAGGATACTTCATAGGGATCTAAAACCTCAAAATTTGTTGATAAATGATCGTGGAGAATTAAAGGTAATATGCACTCTAACAATGGGATGCTTTTTATTCTGAAATTGTGGAATATTTTTAGCTTGCAGACTTTGGTCTTGCACGTGCCAAATCCGTTCCTACGAAGACTTATTCCAATGAAGTGGTTACATTGTGGTAAGTGTAAAGACACTTAATTGAAGCATTGAAGCATTAAATGTTTTAAAAAAACAAGCATTAAATTCTGATTGAATTGTAGGTACCGTCCTCCGGATGTCCTACTTGGATCAACTGAGTATTCCACTCCCATCGACATGTGGTAACTTGCAAATCCTTGTTTATTGAGATGTACTGAAATGCATTTCATTACATTTGATACTTTTCAGGGGCGTCGGTTGTATTTTCAGTGAAATGGCTAGCGGCCGACCCCTTTTCCCTGGTTCCACTGTTCACGATCAGTTAAATTTAATTTTCCGTACACTTGGTACTCCTAACGAGGACGTGTGGCCTGGAGTCACAACGAATTTAGAATTTACGAATTGGTTTGGTAGTTTAGAACCAGAGCCACCAGAGCCATTAGTCAATCGAGCCCCTCGGCTGGACGGAGAAGGAATTGATCTTTTATCAAACTTTTTACGGGTAATTGGAAATTGCAATTGAATTGATTTTAATCCGACTTTTACATTCCTTTTGTAGTATGATGCTAGAAGCAGGATTGTAGCCTACGATGCAATGCAGCATCCTTTCCTGAGAAAATTGTACACAGCAACTATGCGACTTCCTGACAGTAGGCTACTTTACATTTTGTAGTGGCTGATATTTCACTAATTTTTTTCAGCCAGTAGCATCTTCTCAATTCCTTGGATTCAGCTAACCAAAGACCCTGGATCCAGGTCGGGAATAATCAATTCAAAATCCCATGATAGTCACTCAGACAAGCGGCACAGCGTCATCCTCTGAAGTATTGTTTAATTTTGCTACAATAGTCAACTAGGTAGATTTTAGTCGTAACATTTTGAATATGGGAAGTTGTTAGGCAGA
Organism: Paranurophorus simplex; assembly: GCA_036491945.1. Taxonomy (NCBI): domain Eukaryota; kingdom Metazoa; phylum Arthropoda; class Collembola; order Entomobryomorpha; family Isotomidae; genus Paranurophorus; species Paranurophorus simplex. The sequence continues at coordinate 22,550 of JAAOWG010000062.1, forward strand.
TTGACTTTTCACAGAACTGTTATTAGTACTTCCTTTTTCCTCAACAATAAGCAAATTATCAATTTGGGACGAACCAACCAACGATTGTACAATCTATCAGCAATTATTAATCCTCCAATATCAAAATTTGAGAAATTTACGGATTCGAGTAAACTTCAGCTAGGGAACTAAATTCAAATTGATAAGCTATTACTGAATGCTACTAAACAATAGTAAACAACAAGAATCACTTGATGAGAAAAACAATTGAAGACACCACAGTGGCAGTACTATTTATAATGATACTATTTAATAATAATAATAATAAAAATAGCAACCATATTGTCCCATTCCCCTTACCGGGGATATAAATAACCTTTTTACCTACAAAATCAAGTACCAGATTAAAATTTTGATACTCAAAAGTCAATAAGAAAATGGTTTAGATAATACCTGTGTCCGAGATCAAAAAATTGCTCACACCTAATCCTTTGTATCCTTCTTATCCTTCTCTACTTCCATTTAACTCCATTTCCTACAAATTCTAGATCCTAGTTTGTAAGACGATTTTAGACAGAACAGATTAAGTCAGATTACATGAGGTGTCGAGGATGTCGTATTGTGCATACAAATGTGAAGGTGCTTCTTTTCTCAGCAGCACAAGTAAGGCATTGTTACGTTTGTAGCGTAACGTTCGTGATGTGATGATAGGAATGGTCACTTGTAAATAATTTCATACCAATTGTTATATTTAATGTAAGGAATTTTTAAGACTGTTAACATTCGAATTTTCTTAACCCGTTTTACAACATGTTGAATTGCTCCTTCATTCCTGTCCCATTGGGTATCAAAATTTGGAAAATGTCTAGAATTCATATTTTTAAATAAGTTTCCCAATCCGGTTGTTGGCGTTGTAATCATTTTAATGTAATATGCAGAGCAGTAGATTGAAATCCGAAATGTAATAAAGGGTATTTATATTAAAACAATTATAAATAAATGGATTAACTCCTTTTGCTCAAAAATCCAACTTTATGTATTTGTCATGAAAGCTACAAACTAGGGCGTACAAACAAATTGTAAAGTAAACTATTAAATTAGAGTGCCCAAACCCCCTGCAACTGTATTTTTTAAGGCAACCACTCAGACTCATTGTCTTGAACTTTAGCCTTGTCTAAAAGCTCGTTTAAAGATTTTACTGGAGATTTTTTATCCTCGGAATCAGCAAAGCTTTCCACAATATCCCCTGTCACATCGGAAGCTTTGGAAATTCCTGATCCAACAATTTCCCCAGCTTTATCAATTCCTGTTCCAACAGCTTGGCCAACCTTAAATCCATAATTGTGCTAATAAATTCAACTATTCTAAGCTCGCAAATAAATAATATATCAACTATGGTAGCAGTAAAAAAAAGCTTCCCCACCCCCCAAGCCTCTGCATGTTAATTCAATGGGTTAGTGAAAGTCCAGTTAATTGGAGTTAGTTTGTTTTCATGTTACAATCCAGGTATAGAGCTAATTGTTTTATAAACGGTATATACCTTTTTCACCACACCACCAATATTTTGTGCGGAAAATGTCTTATCATCAATTTTCACATTTAGGCTTGAATCTTCCTTTGTTCTGCAGCTGGATTGGTCCTGCAATTACAATTTCTTTACCTCAAAACCAGTTGTACAACAATCATTTACCACTACACTGAAATCATCAGGATCAACGCCTTCTTCTTCCAATTTTTGACGAACCTTTGTAGCTCAATGTTAGCAATGAAGTTTAAATTTCTATGAATAGCACACCTGGTTAATCACAGCCTTGTCCAATGTAGGTTTACGAGATAAAATCGTGGCAGATTTAGTATGACCAAATAAGATTTTTTGGCATGTAAAGATCCCTGCATAGCTCTCATAATCCGTCATGAAAACGATAAAATCCGCTTCACCAGCAATGTCTACAAATTTAAACATTATAATAGTCTCATGTTCCCAGTTTACAATCCTTCCCCTCTCATCATCATTCACCAAAGCCAACAAAGTAAAGAAATTGATGCATATAAAACCCCTTGGATTTCTAATACCCTTAGAAAATAACAAATGCTCATTAATGTTTTTAGAAAGGTCCTCAAATATGTATCATTTACAGATGAAAAAATAAACAACCACTGCATCTCTTAAGATTATAAACATGTATGCACATAACGGCACTTAACAAGTTGCAATATTACAAGATGAGATGAACCATATTTCTAAAGTGGATCACTACAAATTATCAACCCTACTGCACTTACTTAATGGAAATTTCACACGCATTCGTGAGGACCTATCACTATCCGGAATCGTTAAAACTCCAGTGTAGCTGTAATTACAAATATTTTTATAAATCTATTTCATAATCACTTCCTCACGTGTAGATATGATCAATCCCAACAGTGTCCAAAATGAAATGCTGACGAGTCTGAACAAGTCGTAATTTACCATCATTACCTTGCGTAAAGTTGTACTTCATGCATGAACTTGAGGTTGCAAATTTTTGGATGACGTACCATTCACCGAGAAACTGAAAGATTTGAGAAAAAATGTTGTAATTTCATGGACTCATTTGTCACAGCATTCCTTCTTCTTTATTTATGTGACTGGGATACAGACGTAATAAAAATGGTCGTTATTGTACATGCTTTTTAAAGCCTTTCAAAAGATTCAAAGAATATGATCCTTCATTGAAAGCTCTTAAAGTGGGACAAAAAAAGCTTGGACTTCTACGTATTTTGTGAATACTTTTCTAAGAACTAAAAAATCCTTTTGCTCACCCTGTTCATGTTAAAATCCTTTAAAGGTTCAACTCTTGGACAGGAGCCGAGGCCCATTGTATGGCCCCTGATCACACTTAAACATGATAACAAAGTGACAACAGCAAGGGACACTTGAATACTCATTTTTGATGCTATAATTCCAAATAAAAAATTAAAAAATGAGACTTTTGAGCCTTTCAAGGACTCCAACTCAACCCTATCTCACCTTGACTTTAAACTACAAAGTAAAGAAGGGACTGGAAGACTGGATCTTTGTGCTGGATTGAGAAGTAAAGTGACGATGAAATAGCTTTGTAACGGGTATTTATTGTAGAGACCCCAACACGAACAAGTACAACTGGCAAAGGCTATCTATGCACAGTGACTGATCTCATTTAGCTTGAAGTCTGTACCATATATCGCACTATCTACAAAAAAGACTAGGCGATGTTCTTTTGTGAATATTCAATGATATATAAATAAAGGGTTGATTCATCCTTTTTAAACATACATATAGACGCAGTACAGCATCAAGTAAAAACAATGACAAAAGTTCACTCATGCTGGTTGTGGTCAATATAACATTGCAATACATCAATTTATAGAGTGAATCACTTTTTTCTTCAAATAAAGAGATCTACAAACGAACTCACAAATACAAATGTTAATTGGATCGTGATTATGACTAAAGTAGTGGGGGGTTGGAGGTACTTTTATTTAAGTCTGGGTGAGCTGGCACCTCCAACAATCGAGTGGAATTAAAATTGATTGACATTTGACACTATCAACATACTCATATTTTGGGAAGAAGTTACTAAACTGGAGTAGTATTGAGTCATAAGTCAAGTAAATCTTGCAGGAAGTTGTTTATCAAAATAAAAAGAAAACAATTTTGGATGTGAGTCATTTCATAAAAGCTTCAAGCATTCACGTTTAGAATAAATTAATTACGTAAATTGGTGGATGCATCTTGTTTCTTGGCAAACATACACAAAAAATGGAATAATTGAATGCAATTTACGAGGAATTGCGAAAATTTCAATATGACCAACTCTTTCCCATAGATCGCCTTAACCCTTTACTTGATTTTCTAGGAATTTTTAGATTTAATACTTTTGAAAAAGAAATGAAACTAAAAACACGCAAAAGAGCTCCATAACATAATGATAATGAGTCTGAGGACAAAACAAACTTGACCTTTAAAAGATTAAATATATGCAATCATGCGTTTGGTCATTAAAATTGTAAATGCTGTGAGGTTGAGTAAATAATCACAAATGTTTCGCTTCCCAGAACCGATTCTATATCAAGTAAATAATGAATGTGACAGGAAATTGTATGACAATTGAAGGTCAATTTAATCGAAGGGATTTTTTTTGTGCACCCGACACGGAAGGTTTTTGAACGTTGATTGGGTTGCCAACATTTAAAGATTGAAATTCTTCAGTGACATGTTCTAATTTACTTGCATCCTTCACATCAGATTCACCTTCATCTTGTTTCGGATTATCATCTGAATCAGTTTCAAACATTTCGTCTTCTGCTTCCATCGATTTTTTCAGTGCTTCAACCTGTTGTAAATGCTTCTTTGATTTGGCATGATTCAGAAAACTATGGAAAAAAATTATATTCTAGCGATTCTGGCGTCCACAAAAATTCAAGAAACATACGCTTTTTCAGTCCGGAAAGATTTGTTACAGGCAGCACAGTGAAAACAAGTTGGAGGTTCCTCATCCGAATTCTCGTCAGAAATGTTGTCACCAAATTCATTTGAAATCCATTGCTCCATTTCCTAAGTCATCGAATAAATTATATTAATAACTTTCATTTACAGTGCTTATTTAACTTGGGAAATACCTTTAAGACAGGATTGTGCTGTTCCTCATTCTGTTGTTTATGAGATTTCACAGATTCCAATAATTTTTTTCTTTCCGACAATCGTTTAGCTGCAACCTCTTTGGCCTTCTTATTCAACTCTTCTTCTTTCTGTTTTAATTTCACTTCTTGCACAGCCCTCCAAGCAGTAACACGTTTGTCTTTCCTCTTTACAAAATCAACCAAAGCTCTAACTTCTCTATTCCAAGCTTTCCTTCCTTCCGTTCTAATTTTTTTGTTTTCCTTGTCCATAAGCCGAGCAACCTATTTAGATGAGGAAAGCGATTGTTTTTCCATCCTATTAACTTAATCTAATAAACAATGAACATACCCTTCTACCAGCCCTTCTAGTATCATACTCATCATTCCATGCAAAGGATTTAACAGTACAAAAAGACTCCCAAAAAGCATAAAACGGTCCAACAACCTAACCACATTATGATATATTATTAATACGATATTCCTATTACTCCTCTATCTCTTACATCTTCATAAGAACTTTGTGCATCCCCAAAATTTGGAATATCTTCATCATTTTCATCTTCCCATCCGGCATCAATCTCTTCTGCCGTGAGTTTTGCAAATAATTCCCTACAACCCAAACATAAACCTTCCTCCTTCCATCCTCCTCCTCCTCCAGCTCACCTATAAACAGCATAAAAGCCTTCCTCATCATCTCCAAATCCTTTATAACAAGATGATGTACAATATGACATAATGTCAATGTTGAAATCTCCCATATTTTCCAATCCCTCCCTAAGCACCGCTTGCCTATGCTTATCATACCAAGATCTTTCATGTGGATTGCTTAATACTTCATAGGCTTGTTGTAGCACTTGAAATTCCGCCTTTGCCTCCTCCGCCCTTTGGGGATTCTTATCTAAATCATTTTTTAAAAACCCTTTAACCCCCTTCCTTCCATTTTAAATAAAATTCAACAAACCTGGATGGAGTTGAAGGGCTAATTTTCTAAAAGATTTTTTAATCTCTTCATCCCCCGCATTTCGTGGAACCTCAAGCACCTCATAATAACACTTTTTAATTGTTGGCATCCTCAAATTCCACCAATATTGAAGACCTCTGGATTTATAGGAGATCTGCTTGCAGATGTATGAAGCATGAATTTCAACTCCCGCATTCTCACCTTGCCCGTCAACCCATGCATTTATCCAATGACCCCAAGATGTCCACCATTATTGTCCCCAGTGTACTTTGTCAACTTCAAATACTAGTTGATTACTCAAATAACATTTTAATTTCCTCCAAATATCAACTTGGAGTTAATCTCATAATGCGTCATTATCCTTGCCCACAAGTGAACCAACAAGAATGTGAACTTGTCTATGTGGTTAAAACCCATCTCACTTTTCACAACTACAGTTAGAAATGATTCCATACTTTGTTGCAAACTTGTGGAAACTACTTGCAATCCTTGTTGTATATCAAAGCCCCCAAAAATTGTTAGACAACCAGTCTGATCTCATCTTTGCATGCAAACTAATCGCATTTTATAACAGACAACCCTTTTTTTCCATTTGTAATGGGAAAAAATCTATCAAGAAGATGCGAAATGTTTTGGGTGTAGTGGCCCTAGTGGCTTTGTTACTCATTGTCAAATCTCAAAAAGAAATATATCACGGATCAACTTCAAGAATTAAAGAGATTTTAGCAGCAGAGGAACAAATCTCAAGAGCAGTTCATCAATATGTGGCAAATTTAGAAAGAAGGCTGCATCTTGCAAAAAGGTGGAGAAATCCAAGATTTACAATTAAGCGGAATAATGAGATGTGCACAGGTATCTTGTTGATGTTGATGAGAAGGAAGAAGGACACAGGGATGAGACAGTTGGAGCTAAAGATTTACCACAAAACGGAGTTAAAGTAGAAGATCAAGTTTTTAATCCTTTGAAATTATTCAAACTTATTCGAAGATTTACCCAAACACTGCCACGTTTTGAAAAAGAGCTGCATCAGGATTTTGAAAGACGTATGACGCAATCCTGGGAAGGTTGGAATGTACAACTTTATTTACAGAACTATCCAAAACCCTTGAAGGGGCAAGGAAAGGACTCACACTACCAATACCATTAGATCTCGATGCAGTGACGGAAGGGATACTGAGAGTCCAAGATGCCTATGATTTGAGCGTCTCTTCCGTAAATCCACTGTACTTGATACCACTAGGTAATTAATTATTTTGTAGTTTACATCCGGGGATTTCGATGGTTTACAAACAAATTCATCTTTGAGTGCTGCAGACTGTTATACAATTGGTTCATACTCATTGAGTGCAAATATATTTACAAGAGCAGTAGAATGGTTGGAGCGTTGTTACTATTTGGTTACAAAAGGGTTGGACCAAAGCATCCCTTCAGATGTTGTTTGGATCAAGCTACAAGAGGCTGTTAATGAGGTAAAATAAATGATGTTTTTTACAAGATGATTCAAGAATTTGCTGCTATGTTTCACACTGTATGTCTCACAGCACAATGCAGCAATGAAAAAATCTCAAGAGAATCGCTACACATTTCGTGATCAGTTAGATATACAATCCATGCGTAATCCAGTAGTTGATAGTAAACGGAATAAAATGATTGACAACACGCCTCATAAGTTGTACATGACAGAATCCAGTTTAATGGATCTCACAAATTTTGCTGCACTGTGTCGAGGAAAACAACTTCAGGTTGGCAATCCAACATGTTTTCACACCTCAGCTTAATTACATCTTTACAGAGTATGGGTGTGGAAAAGGGATTGAAATGTTGGTTGGAAAGTACTTTTAGCTTGACCCCACTAAGGATTGAATTACTTCATAAAAATCCTTGGGTCGTACAAATTCACGACGTTATTAATGACAAGTTAGCAGAAGAAATAATAAATGTGGCTAAAAATAGTTCTCTAACAAGATCCAAAGTCCATGGAAAACAAGCACAATCAATGATCTCTTCAATAAGAACTTCTTCATCCACGTGGATTCAAAATTCCAAGATTATGGAAAAGATGCAGCAAATATATCGGGAACTAGGACCAATTCTAGGACTAGACCTACATCAAGTTGGAAGTTTAGAGGAATATCAAGTCTCCAGTTATACAACGACTGGTCACTATAATCCACACCTTGACAATATTTTTATCAACAAGGTAAAGCTAACACTGTAATACAAAGGTACACAAACGTCAAATTAAATTAGATGGTGGAAGGAATGGAAAAAGAGCAGATAGCGGGGGACAGAATTGGAACCTTAATGTTCTACGTGAGTATAAATTGGCATCATCATTATGCTCATGGTTTACTCATGTTTTTATTCCAATTTACAGCTTTCAGATGTACCTCGAGGTGGGAAAACAGCATTTCCTAGACTAGGAATAGCTGCAAAACCCATAAAAGGCTCAGCAGTATTTTGGTATAATTTAAAACTTGATGGAACTCCAGAAAAGCTATCACTTCATGGAGGCTGTCCAATTATTTACGGGAATAAATGGATAGCTAATCAATGGATTCGGGCAAACTCTCAAATGTTTACAAGAAAGTGTCGAAACTAAAACTCCAATATTATTAGTTTGATAAGATTACAAAAGTTACCAGTGCAATGAATGAATTCCTTAATTCTCCAAACAGTTATACTCTGTCATACTTCATTTACCACTAGACCTTAAACCCCCAAAAACGTTTATAATAAATCTACGATATCACACATCATTTGATCTTGGCTGCTAACAATGGGTTCACTAGTTTGTGGCTTATTTCTATTTAAAAATGTCTCTGCAGCCGCTAAAAGCTTGCTATCAGCATCCAATCGCTCCGGTAAATTGCTTAACGTTCCCTTAATAATTTCCACACTCATTTCCAAGTGTTTCTGAAATCTTTCACATGTCTCCAACGTCTGTCTTTTTTGTACTTCCATCATAACTCTTAGTGTTTCCCTTGCCTATAATTATTTTAATTATTTGATTTCTTTTAAATCCATCTACTTCTTTTTTTTTACCTGATGTGGTCTAAACTCATTGATAAGATGGTGCATATGTATAAAAAGTAAACTGATATCATCAACTTTTTCCTGTCTTTTTGGAGAATCTGGACAATGGATGAGGACGTCTAATAAATCCAAAAAATTAACGAGCACTGAATGATTCATCTTTTTAAGTTCCCTTCTATGATCAAAATTTTGAGGATAGAGACGTCGTATCCCCTATGCAAAGCTTATATATATACAACTCCTTTTAATTGACTCCTTACTTGACTTTCTAATGGGCGAATAATTGCATCATCTGCATGATAAGTGACGCCAAATCCCATATATGTTTCATGTGAGGCTGGAGGGGGTGGAGGTTTAGGGGCACGACCCCTTTTGATATTTTCATCCGTATACAATGAAACGTAAGGTTGTGGAGGTAAAGGTAGGGAAGAACTTGCAAGGGACTCACCATTAACCGTATTTGTCGACATTTGCACAAAAAAACTGTTTAATTTTTTTTAAAATTAGCGCCACATTCTGGGGAAACGGGAGAAAAAATACGAATGAGTGAACTTTTTTTTACTAAGTACCAATCATGATAAAGTATAGCACATTTAGGATGAAATACAATGTTAGTTTTTTTCATTGTCTTCTTTCAAAGTGACGGTACGGTTGAAAACAAGCTGTATTTGAAAATCATTACAATGATGCCATTATTATTAGACTTGCCTTTTCAGCCGTACTATCAGGATCCACTGAGAAAAATCCCAAACGTTCAAATTGATACTGAGTAAATATTTTAGATCCAGCAATGTGACCATCGGCAAAAGCTGTCATTGTATGAAGGCTGTTGAGATTACAGTCGGATAGAAAGCCGCCAGGAACTTGTTCAGAGTCTTCAGGGTTCTTGTGATTGAATCTGAAATTTTAGCATAATATATAGAGATGAATATTGTGTTTCAACAATTAGGATAAAGTATTATTGTATCTAAATTATGACAAGTATAATCTTACAATCGATCGTATAGGCGAACTTCAATGGTAATGGGGTTTGATACCCAATGAATGAAACCCTTCGGTTTGACAGCGTTGGAATCTCCGACGGTTGTGCATGTCGCTATAATTTCAGATACTTCCCCATCGCTTCCAGTTATAACTTTTTTGCATGTTAAAATTAATCCTGCATGACGAAGTCCAACAGGTTGGTTGGAAGCAAATCGCTTGTAGCTTTTATCAGCGTTCTAAAAAAAAGCGACGAGTTGGGGTTTGGCCATGTAAAGAATATTACTCACCATTCGGAAATCGCTTTTCTCAATATAAATCACACTACCTAAGGCAACTTTATGCGCTTTTGAATTAAGGACGGCAGGAAAATCCGGTACATCAACATTGTGATGATCAGGGAATGGAAAGTTTTCTACAACAATTTTCAGAGGTTCTAGTACAGCCATAGTTCTTGGAGCACTGACATTCAGTAAATCTCTAACGCAGGCTTCCAACATCCCTGGGTCAACCATAATTGTAGCACCAGTGACTCCCATTCTTACGCAAAAATCGTTGATTGCTTCAGGAGGAAATCCCCGTCTACGTAAAGCAGGAAGAGTAAACAATCTCGGGTCATCCCAATCTAGTACAATAATGTCATCACATCGCAATCAACAGGACTTTAAACTTGGGACTTACCAGAAACTATTCCTTCAGCAATTAATTTTGCAATTTTCCTTTTAGAAACAACCGTATAGCACATATTTAGTCGTCCATATTCCCATTGCACAGGAATGTAAGTTTTCACCGCTTCACAAAGCCAATAATAAGAAGAACGACGGTTCTGGAACTCTTTTGTGCATAGAGAATGAGTAATGTCTTCCAAAGAATCACAGAGGCAATGTGTAAAGTCGTATGTTGGATAAATGCACCATTTTGAGCCTGCCTTTGGGTGAGGAACGTATCGAACTCTATATATTCAAAGTTTTATTATAACAACCAAAATAACGTAACGCACCTATATGCAACCGGATCTACTTTTCCTTCTTCCAGAGTTATCTTCATACGTAGTGTTGCTTCTCCTTCATCAAATTTTCCAGCCTTCATGTCCTATGGATCAATTGAAAAAAATCAATCAAGTGAGAATACCCGTTGGTGGATTATCAAAAGAAAAACATACTTTGAATAACTTTAGATTTAAATCAACAGATCTATCCCTCCAACGAGATAGTTCAGTGTTAAAACCTTTCATTTCATCAGCAGTTTGATGACAAACATAGGCCAATCCATTCTGGATTAAAACGATCGCAAATTCATACAATTCCTGAAAGTAGTCTGAGGCATGGGTAATTTTGAAAGGCTTATAGCCTGAAAATTCAAAGGACGAATGATAAATAAAATAATAAATAGTAAATAATAATTATAATCATATACCCAGCCATTCCACCATTTCACATATGCTCTTGAAGAACCGTTCTTCTTCTTTTTCCGGATTTGTATCATCATACCGAAGGAAACAGATGCCGTCCATCGCTGCAGCATATCCAAAATTAATGTTAATAGCTTTTGCATGACCTATATGCAAAATGCCGTTAGGCTCTGGAGGAAACCGTGTGCGAACCTATCATTATCAACATATTTGATATTTAACAAATACATATTATTGTAAAAATATGCAACTCACCTGTCCACCCGTACTATCCAAATGGGATTTCAATAAACTCAAAGCCAACTTGGAAGTTGGATACCCTTCTGTAGTATAATTTCCACCTGGTTTATGAAAAGGAAGCTTCTTCAAAATATTGATTATCCTTTCCCGAGGTGTTAAATTATCTTCTTCAATTTTTCCACCTACATTGGCAACCTTTGACCCAGTTTGATCCTTTGGTTTAACAGCAACCGTTTCTTTCACCAAAGGTTTACGATCTTCCTCCGTCTTTGGTCCCAACAACACAATTATCTGCTGATCCGCTTCACTCTTAACTTTTCCTCCATCAGCCCAAATCATTTTTGGAAAACTTCGAACATGTGCAAGAAGCAACCCAGTATGAAAATGATATCTACGCATCCCATTAATTCTTTTTACTTTAAAATACCGAATCCCAAGATATTACCTCTTTTCCAAAATATCTTTTTTATACTTATCAATCCCATCTTTCACAGCATTTTCAATATCTTCATCAGTGACATTAATTCCAATTCCACACGCATCCTCAAACTTCTTTTCATTAAGGATGGGATCATTCAAATTTTCCAAAAGATACTTTAATGCCGCTACAAAAACAAAATATATTCCAACCACAGTTACTCCATTAATCCCATACCCGTGATTCTTGATTCACTATCCAACTTTTCTGAGCTCACATATTCCATCAACATTGGAAGATATTTCACCGTCTGCGGCTTTAATTTAGATCCTAACGAATAAATAAGATTTCCAATCTTCTTTGAAGGTACTTCATCCCCCCTTGTTTTTTTAAACTATTCAAAAAAAAAAAACATTTAAAATCTCAAGCCCCTCTTGCTTTTATCAAACCTCTCCAACAGCTAACTTCAAATGCTGTGAAAGTCCGGTATTTTTAGCCGTTTCCTTCGCCTTCCCTTCCGTCATTCCAAAAAACTGGACAAGCTCCTCAACGTTCATTTTAAAAGTAACGTTCCCAACTACAAATGAACAATGAATTACCATCGGGCTTGCAATCAACGAAAATATTGCATCAACTTCTTACCCACAGCAGCAGGTCCTCTTAATACTTGTTGAAGATGGATATGAAATTCCCGGGAATTAAGCGGGGCAACGTGAGACTTTTTTTTCATGTATTTTATTATCACTTTTGACTTTTATTGTATTTCATTATAATTTGATTTGATTAGAATTAATGATCACAACTGTGAAAATGAAGTGGTCTACTCTACATACAAAAATTCAAAAGGGAATTTCCACCTAACTTAACTTTCCGGAAAGACGGAAAATTGTTGGACTGGGTTAGAGAAGAAATTGTCTAAATAATTGCATATTTTGCATAGAAATCCAAGGATTTCATTTTGTAAATTGAAGAACACTCCGTAAACTGGATGTTCTGGAAATATTATGGAAATCTTAATTACCCCATTTAGGAATAGACGTTAAAGTCTATGGATCTTTGAGATGAATTACTTGTAGTTGGAGGCATGCAGCTATTGTAGCAACTTAATAATCTATAATTTAATTACATAAAGGTCACCATCGGTTCCAAGCACACCTCTCCAAAATATTTGTCTAAAGGCAACTCATTTAATTTACTAAGTAATTGCAGATACTGTCATGCTTCAAAATCATTGTTCTTTGTTCTCAAACATTTTAAAAGGGGGGGTGGTGATATGTGGATCTTTTTTGATATTGTAATGAAACCACCCTTGAATCAAACCATCATCTACTTTAATTGAAACAACAAGAGGTTAGAGGAGTTGGACATTATTTCATTAGTATTTCGTTGTTTTTTCACTTTGTATAAAATTCTGCAACGTTTTGATATCTCAAGGAATCTCAGCCATCATTTGAGCCATTTTCTGCTCTCTTTTGGCAATTTGGTAATTATAATTATTATTTTTTTAGAAAATTAAATCCAACACAGGGACCATTTGATTTTGAACGCTTAACAACCCCTTGATCAAAGCTCCACTTGATCTCCTAATCATGAACAGTAGATATGACTTTTAAAGTATGGATATATATAATTTCAATCCTGGAGATGGATGTAATTAATTTCAGATTCAACAGCTCATGAATACTGCTAATTAGAACCAAGAACCACTTCCTAGTTTAGACGTTAGCCCACCTAAACCTTTTCCAACGACATTTCCAACTTTACCAACAACTCCGGAGGTGGCTGCTGTAAGTTTCCCGACAACGTTTCCATCATCGTGGCGTGGGATTGTGATTTTTGTTTTCAAACGGTCATGCTCATCGTGTCCTTCCCCACTAATACATTTGATGTATAAATTGGGTCTTTCTTTTAAACTAAAGACATACTCTCCATCATCGTCCCTTCTTGTCCCCATTGTCAAAGCACAAGTAGCTTCCTCAGTATTCATACGCTGAGCAACGCTTTGGTAGGTTTTACTATTTAGCTTCTCTTCCGTTACTCCTTGTAACTCAAAGTCCGAGTATAATTTCTTTTAATAAGATTTGTTAAATTCAAGACTTTTTTTTAATTAGCCATACCTTGACTATGTGAGCAAGACAAGTGCATTGATAGGGATGGAGGCAATGATCAAGTCGATCCGACAGCCAACTACATAGCATATGCATTTGGGCTGTGTACCATTGCTACATGAATTAAATATTTTCATTAGAAATTAAATTCAAGAGTGAATATCATGTACTTCAAAAAAATTTAGAATCCAAAGTTCATCCACTACTTTTCCACGTATTTGGTCCATACAGTTACGTGTGAAGTTGACATAGGCTTGACCCAACTCTTTTCCGGAACCGGATACATTCTGATGGAAACATTAGAAAACTTTTTTTTTAAAAAAACCTTATTTTCATACCGTAAAACTCAATAATGAGCCAATTAAACTTCCTTCATCGTATCTTCCAAGTTTGGAGATTGTACTTTCCAAGACGGAAATTAACTTTGCAATTAACCCTTGCGTCATCCCAGTTGATGTCTTATCAATAAGATCATCAATTTTTGTATGATACTGATGCTGAATGTTGGATATAGTTTATATGTAAAAATATATATCTTTAAAGACTATTTTATCTAACCACATCAATTCCATCCACAGCACAGAGTTTAAAGGACTGGTTTTTGGCGTCTAAAATGACATTTATCATGGCACACATTTCTGTTGGAATGATATAATCTGTTGAGACAAATGTAACGCCTTTTTTGAGCCAGTATTGAAATGCTGTCTCTGTCCTTTGAATACATGATTCAATCATATCACAGGCCATTAATTTTAATCGTTGTTCCAAGTGATTCCCAAACTCTTGACTTGGCCAATGTAAATCTCTAATGAATGCTTGTAAAGCATCCAATTTCCAAAATAAATCCTCCGAAGTTCCACATCCATTTCTACAAGGATATAAGTCAACGGTAAGAACTCTGAATCCAGTATCCTTCTCACACGCTACGACTACAAGCCGCTAACGTTCTAATCTAGAATTTATGCCTAACTACATGTACCCTTTTAACTCCCACCGTTCTTTTTCGAATCCTTTGTGGATGGACTGAGCAATTGATGACTCCATCAAATCAACGTATCGAACCACAAGGGGGGCAAAAGTGTCCTGTAAGTGTTGATGAAATCTTCCGTTTTTTAGGTTATCTAAATTAGCCCAAAGTTACAACTGAATTGAACCATAACTAATAAACTCCTCTACCGTCTGTGCGTAGGTAATCGTTGAGAATTTGAAACAAAGGAAAGGCATCCCAAGTGTCTGGAGGTTGTTCCGCCAACACTTGATCCATATCTACGGCAAATAGGGACCAAAATATTTCCGCATGTTCCACCAGCAAGTCACTGAACCAAGCAAAGGCCTAACAAATTTAATCCAACAATCAACATTTGACAACCAATTGTTGAACAAAGTTAGTTCAGTTCATGCTATATAAGTAAGCAAAAAGTTGCCAAAGAATATTATATCTTTCAGCAATTTAGAGTGATATTGTGAGACAATTATTTGATATTGAAATGCATCCATAATTATTACAGTACTGCATTCCTATAGCATGACATTCAAACTGTGCTCAAATGCTCTATAACAAAGTACAGTGAAATTGTTTGTATCTTCTTGATGAAATTATCTCTGGATTATCACATCAACTCAAAGTTCTATCATTATACTAATGCATTAATTCATTCACTCATTTCCATTTCCACGCTTCTTTTTTTTCTTAATTATATTGTATCTTTATAATAACTGTTTAAAACCCAGTATGATTATGATTACCACAGCTCATGAAACTTTTATTAATCTATATACTAAAAGCTGAAACAAGCTTGTCGCATACATTATAAAGTACAAGACTCGCCCACTAGCAACATCAAAGGATTAATAAGATTAGATAACTGAATAATTTTACTTTCATTGTTGGAATAACACAAAGCAATCACCACAATGATACACATAACAAAGGAGAAGCTGTGATGGTGAAAGATGCAGAGCGTGAAACGTGATGGAAAAAGTGTAATTAAAAAGTTATTTGTCTGACTTACTTTTTCCTGCAATCCATCATGTTATTGCATGGATAGGGAGAGAATAACAACAAGGTAAAACACACAATGCTCAAGGTTTTCACACAAAATATTACACACAAACATCACAAATGGTTGTAACCTCTTTTCTCTACCCATTGTAAAGATCATGCTTCAATTGTAACACAATTTTAGAGGCAAACAAAAAGGAGAGCTTTGAAGGAGGAAAGAGTGCATAGACGCATAGCCCACAGAATTACAAATTAAGTACAAATGAATGAGAATGTAAAGGAGAAAGTTAACTTTTTTGTGCTATAAAAATGTTTAGTACACAAAGGGAATAATGGGGTTAGAAAATTTGAGTGTGTGATGGTTGTATATAGAAGAGTGAAAGGAAATAATGTTGATATGTATTCAAGTACTCACCCCTTTTCGAAAAGCCTGAAAAGATGAGGTAGAATGTGTAACAACAACAACAGAGGGGATTGAGGAGAAACCAAATTTGATTCAGCACGATTTTAGAAGGCACCATCAAGAGTACAGTCAAAGCACCACACAATAAAAAATGAGACTTCAATCAGACACACATAATAATTATTAAAAACAATGATCATCAAGAGGTAAAGCAGGAAATTCCTGAGGCACAGGTTAAAACATTTGGCTCAACAACATATTAAATACTTTATAAATTTGAACCACTGTCAGCACCTACTTTGATTCATACCTATACCTCTTTTATCTAATTTAAAGCAGTACGATTATACAGACTAAACAAAGATGAGAAAGGAACTACACAAAAATTCCTACACATACCTCAGCATAATGATCTTCATTTTGTTGTAGAAGATCAACACAGAGCTCCGACAAATGTGTTAGCTCTTCAAGTCTTTTGCTTGGGATAATATTTTGACTCTCCGGGTCTAGTTCATCTGCAAAAAAGTCATGATTCATTTCTCTCCAATCCTGATTTTAAAATGCTATTTAAATCATCAGCAAAGATTGCTTGCAGACAGATTCGAAGTGAAAGTACATTGTGTTATTATTATTACATACCATCAACCAATTGGAGGGGTGCTGGGACAGGGGAAAGCAAGCAAGTTATATAAAAGTTATAATATAAATAAAAGTAACTCCATATAAATCTCACCATCCAATTTGGCTTCATTTGAAAGTTGAGTGTAATTGACCAGAGCGGCGCTTTCCAGGCACTTTTTAATGACCGTTCGCGTTTCCTCGGGTGGAACAGGGGTAACAATGTCTTTCATCAAAACCTAAAAGATCGCATCATCCAACTTCACACCTTTCTCCCTCAATGATTCGAGACGTACTCTTTCTAAAAGGGAAAGCGTTGCTTTCAACGCCCCCTCCGGACGTCCAAATGGAAAACAGTAACGAAAGTTTGTTATTTGATTTTCCAAAAGCACTCTTAGTCGTTCCTTTACTTCTTGAAATTTTTCCTTTTCTTCATGAGTAACCGTTCCCACTCCATCAGGCCTAGATATTATCCCAAAATATTAGCAATAATTCCTTTTATATTTTTAACAAGATAAAACATGCCCATTACTATTTCACTGCCGTCTTTCATTCAATTGTCAGGTTTTTAACTGGAAATGTCTCGAAATGCAAAGAGAGGCATAAGTATTGAGCTCTCAATCTACATCAGCATTATCAAATGCAATATACTCCTAGTTCCAATGACTTGCGGTAGAAAATACAATAAATTAAAGTGAAAGTACTAAACTTACACCAAACGTGTATGAACCATAAAATTAGCAACGTTAATAATTTTGAAAGTCATTCCCCAATCTTAAAAACATTCTCACAAAAATAGTTTGAAAACAGCAACAAGTTCATTATTATTAATCCTTATTAGTTCAACGGCAGCATTAGTTATGGGAAGATTTTAAATTTTTTAAATTAATTAATTGTGCTGTGCTCTGGTTAGAGGAAAGCATTAATCTTTTTTGGGGGGGCGGGGGGTCATTCTCATGCACTGTATAGTTTGCTGATATTAAATATTAATTGTTAATCATTTCTTGTTATAAAGCTCATTCCATCTGTATTACATTCCCTGTTTAAAGTAAGGCATGCAAATTAATGATAGAGTTGGATCTCAAAATGTTGAGAATAATGCAAAAGTTTATGGTAAATCCATGCAGGAGAGGAATAGTAAATAATAATGAAGAAAGACGGCAATCGGGTGACACTGTTTTGGGGAAAATGAAACGAAAGAAAGAAAGAAGAAAGAAACGATGTTTTTTTTATATTGGACAAAGACGAAGGTTGTTTTCACCCAAGGTAGAGAGCAATGGGCACATTTCATGAATTTTTTGTTACAGTACAAAACATTACAGCCAAGTTGTTTAACAAGCCGAGGCTACTGCTTGACATAAAATCACTTAGTAAAAGACATTATAATGGTGAGAGGTGGAATTGCGATTCATACATGTCTGACCTGTTCCCGTGTACATGAGATGCACAAAATGCAAACGAGTAATGGATTAATGTGGGATCAATCATTATTCCTCGCTCAGCCCGATTTAGGAGATCACTAAGGTACACCAAATGACGGTAGCAGCCTGTGAAATGACGAGTTCTCTTATTGTTTTTGTCTACTTGTGGTTAGACACATTTCTATGTACCTCGGACACCGTATCTGGCAGTATATTCATCCAGTACGAATAATTGTCCTGGACTAAACCATCCCTATTATTATTATTCAATTTTTAACCATTTTAGTTATGAGCCAATGAATTTGGAATAAGCAGTTTACTCCATATCTCTTATTCCCATCTCTTACCAAGGAACAAAATGGATCTGCTAGTCGAAACTCAAGGGTTAATGTCTGCAAGCACTTGAATAAACTATGATGATCAAATTTACAAGGGTCTGCTGAAATGTATTCCTCCATTCCATGTTTCCTTGCTCGATCCGCATCTATTTGATATTAGATTAGGCAAGTAAAGTGGCATTTCCGCTTTCTCACCTCCTTGCAGTTTTGACATTGTTGAGTTTTTAGCAGCAGGTGTCAAAGGTGGGGCTGGTTTGTGAGCCTGACCTGTGGCTCTTTGTGAGAAAGAAACATGTCAACGTTAAAAGGCATGATAACAAGAGAATCATTAGCCTTACCTGTACATAGCCATGACCCACAAGTGACTTTCATTTTCATCATCACAGGCATAAAGAACACTATCTCCTTCTTTTACGGCATTAAAAAAATACCTACCTCCCTCTAAATCTGTCGGTAAAAATCCAATTTCCCAAATTCAACGCTTTTGAGTCACTTTTACTCATCCATCTTACCCATTCCCACCATTAAATTGGCTGTAAAAAAATTGTGAGCATTAATTGTTCTGTCAAAACAATCATTATGAAATGACAATAACGTACCACTTGCAGCTTCGATGTAGTCAACGGAATATCCGTCAAGTTGCAACATTTCAGTAGGTTCGGAATTTTTCTCTTTATAAGAGCACATTGCAAAAGTATATTGGGAAACTTGAACTAAAATAAAATATCTTCTTTTCCACTTTTTCCAAACACCTTTCCCCAAAGCATACAAGTAACTACAACAAAAAAAAAGAAAGTTTTAAACAAGAGGTTGACATGGCTTAAAGTTTCCTTGTTTCTAAACCTCACTCACCCACAATGTTTCATATTTAAGGGTTTATCCATCCTACAAGCTATTTTTATTCGGAGATCTTGATCCGCAGCATTTTTTGGTACAGACATTTTATGCCACTCGGGTGCCTATGTAAAGAATTGTCTCATTCAATCTGTTGTATGCATTTTAAGATTTGTTGATAATCACCTTTGAAGAAAGTGGAGTAGGTCGAAGAACAACTTTCCCCAATTCTTTATCCTGAAGTGACTGCGTGGAACAATAGAATGAAATTACACTTCTACATGTGTAACAGCCATATAGTGCTTAATATCTTTGTAGGGATTGAATGTGAAAATTTGTTGTGTAAATTGTTCCTCATGTTTATCTAATGGTGGATTATATATGAGAATTCAAACTCAAGCTTACCAACATGCCAGGATTTTCCGTCAAAACTTTGACTTTTACTGCCGGAAGTGGATGGTTTGTTGAAAAATCTCCTTGGGTATCCCACCTTTTGAGAAAGGATCCACAAATTAATTCAAAATTTATATACAACTCAAACAAACATTGGTTTAGATGCTTCTGCTTGGTCAGTACATAGCGTTTCTCCTCCTTCAACGTCCATTGTGCAATAAACAATGCGGTTAGGAGCCAAGGATTTTAGGCCTTTTACTTCCATAACCACCACCTGGAAATTTCTCATGTTGAATAGTTGTTGATACAAGATTGATAACTCCATAGGATGGATTGGAGTTACCTCAAGTGTAAATTGTAAGATAACGTCCGTTTTCTTCAAATGTGTATCCCCATCACCAGTATCCCCTTCCATCTTTGCTAAAGAAAGCTGAGACCTGGACCACCATTGGGGAAAAACAAAAATTCTGACAAAATTTGAGTTCTTTACAGAATTTGATTATATGGAATTATAATTTGTTTGCACTACAAAGGGTATATAAAACAATGCAGAACGTGGAGTAAAGTAAAGGCATATAAAACAAGGTAAATGCACCAGACTGTCATAATTGACATCATAACGTTGATGAGACAAGGAAAAGTTGTGAAAGAACAATTGTGTAAAGGCAGGCAGCAAAGTCAGCAGCAGCAGCAGCAAACAGCAAATTCAGGATGGATTGAACGTTATACACAAAAACACTTATGGAAATGAATTAGCAGCAAGGGAACACTCATGATGCGCGTCCATTGCGATGAGAAAAATGTTGTAATTACCTTAACACTGAGCTTCTCCTTGGCCAAAAATAAAATCAAATACACAGCTCAGTTACAATGTTACAAAAATATAAACATAGGAGAAAGAGGAACGAACAATTATCTTAAATGGAAAGGTTTTTCTCACGAGACTCATACTAACAGAGCTATGATTCCAATGTACAAAATAAGTTTAAATAGCTTACCTATGATTATATTTTTTCAGTTTTGGAAGGCCGTATTTTGAGTCGGTTGAGCTTTTCGAGACTGGAAGTGACTCGAGATTTGCCATCAACAT
The DNA here is from genome assembly GCA_036491945.1 of Paranurophorus simplex. Lineage (NCBI taxonomy): Eukaryota > Metazoa > Arthropoda > Collembola > Entomobryomorpha > Isotomidae > Paranurophorus > Paranurophorus simplex. The sequence goes on from JAAOWG010000062.1 coordinate 43,424, forward strand.
ATTGATTGCAGATCGACACTCTTCGAGGTATAAGGACTCCATCTCTTTTAGTACAAATCTAGGCATTAGTTTACGGTTACGTTCCATATCTGAGACTTTTTGACGACGACCATCAAGCTCCCGACGGATTGCTGCTGCTTGCTCATCAGCCGAATCTAACTGTTCAAACATACCAAAATATTATAGATCACCATCAAAATTTAAGGCAAGGTGGTGGATGTAGATAAAATAGTAATTAAAATCTCAAGTATGAATACACATAAAACTTTGCTTGTTGATTTTGTCTTTGGCGAGTACAAACGGCATGTTCCATTTTAATGCCTCATGAAAATGGAAATTTATGATAAAATTTGAATAACTCTTTTGTGGGGATAAAATTGTTGAGTTTTTTTGTATTTTGGGAAACTGTGTGATAAATAAAGTATATTTACTTGAAGTGCATTGTAGAGTAGCTGATGTTCAAATTTTTTGACGCCTAAGATTTGTTGAAACATGTCGTAAAGCTGTTCCTTTGTTAAAACTAGTTCAGAATGTTGTTGTTGTTGTATCCTTGGTCGTTTTGTGTCTTCATCTCCCTTCAGTATACAATCAAACTTGGCCATCCATGATGCAAGAACCGTTTCTTTACTTAAACCATCAATTTCAGGCAGCGAGCTGCTCAATTAGCAGTTAAGACGTGACTCAAATATTGACAAAATGCAACGTACCGAACACGTTTTTCTACATTCCCTTTGAATACTTCTCTGAAATCGTTATGTGCACATGCTCCAGCTTGAACCATTCGAAGAACTCGTTCTGACTTTAGAAAGACTTCTGTATAGTTAAGGATTGCATTTTGGAAAGCTTCATCTGCTGCAATTTGTGTATCCCCTTTCAAGAAACTCTGCAAAGTATAAAGACTCATTCAACACAAGTAATCAACAAATCAACACCAAACAAAAGAGGAAAAGTGGAACCATACCTGAAAACGTGCCAGAATTGCGTCCAGTTGAGATTTGGTAATTTTTGGATGTCTTTTGGTCATATCTGTTGGTTGCTTTGCATTGAATGGATACGCTACACATCTTGAGATGAAGACATATAATTGCAATCGATGTTTTTTTAGTTCTTCATCCCTTTCATGCTTCTCCTATTCAATACAATAAAGGAATATATATTACATAAAGGAATTCATTGATTAAGTTCACAGTAGTTTTGGTAAAACAAGGGCTATTCTTAGCCCCATAATAATAACCAAACTAAATATAAATACATACTAAGCAAAAAACATTTGGATAAAGTTTCCAATTAAGTAGAATTAATTATGAAGCAGGTTTATTGTGAATAACCAATGTAGAGAAAAACCTCTTACTTGTGGATCAATGGAATCTGTAACTGTTTTCTCCGATATGAGAGATGGAGAAGGTGACGTTGGTCGTTGAAGAATTTGTCCCCTTGATGGAGTTCCTCCAGCACTTATATTGCTAGTCCCTGACCCTGAGCCCAAACTCCCTGATTGTCCAACATTTAAAGTATCCGTGGACGCTGTACTATTTGGAGAAACGGAACGATGTGACCCAGCCGCAACTTTATTAGGAACATCCAAACTTTCTCTTTGAGGTTCTGAACGTAATTGTCCTCCCCTTGGTGCGTGATGCGTTTGGGTCACAGGTGCTTCTTTTCGATGATCATCGTCACTATCATCTTCTGATGAACTGGGATCAATCATTCCTTAACTTTCTGTAATTTATAATTAGCTTTCACTCCCGTCCTTTATTAAAAAACCCTTATTTTCAAAGCCGTCACCTTTCAATACGACAGAGCGTCTACGACTAATGAACAATTGAGCAATGCCCAATTTGTATATTCCATGTGTAAACTGTTTTACACATAGTATAGCAACGTAATCAATTTCATGCTCGGAAATTCTCTGTTTTATTCGACTATGCATTTGGGCTACTCTACTATTGGAAGGTATATAATAGTACAAATACTATTGATTAAGTTTTGTGTAGAGTTTTAGGATTCCTTATTATTAATAAAGCTATAATCCCCCCATTGTGCTGTATACATAAACTTTGCAATGAAATGCAACCCTCTCTCTCCCCTACCAGCCTATTTAATGTCAATAACTAAAGCCAAAACCTAATTATGCATTATACAATGGGAAAGGCTGCCCAAAGTGTAATTTATTATGTCAAATGTAAAATATCATGAGGACTATTAAACTGCACCTTTGGAACGTTGATGAATTGCTATTTATTATTGTATGCACTGAATATCGGAATTAGCACCAACTCCTGGAAAGCACTCTATTCATTTTATCCTCAGTACGGCATAGTTGGTTCCTTGCATAACTCACAAACGTTCCACAATTTGCCCAACTAACGGCAAAGCTATTGAAATTGATTGCAATTCCTCCCAAAAACTATCTTAAACTATATAAAACCCTTGTATATTGCCCATACAAGTTGAACTGATCACAGAAATTATTTGTTGGCAGCCCCACCGTCCAGTTTAACTTGGTAGTGGTGGCATGTGGCCAATATATTAGAAAAAAGACAAGTATTTCTTCCCCCGAAAAACAAGCCTCACACCACTATATCCAATGAGGGAACTATCTTGAGCGGCTGCGGCTCGTAAAAAAGGACTGGGTGGGCAAGAGATGAGCGTATATATACATCTCCTCACTTAAGGGACAATACTACAAAGAAACAGAGAGTGGAGAGAAAGTAGAAAATGGAGAAAGTAGGTTGCAAACCCTACGCATGGTCATAATACCCGGTACCGGATTGACCTCCTACAAATACCGAAAAAAACACCTCTGCCAACAAAATCCCTTCAACGCCCAAAGATACTTTCACTCAATCACCCACACCAACCACATTCAAAAAAGCTAAACAAAAAAAAACCTAACCGAACCTGAGACCCTCTCTGTTCTACCCCAATAAATGTTTCATCTTTCATGTCAAACAATTAAGGGAATATAATAGAATCCCTTTTGTCCTTGATTTCTTGATTGTAACCCCTTTTCCCTTGTCCAAATTACATTTACAATATCAAATCAGGAGGATTGTGATGGGGAAAGTAGGGCTAATGGGGCTTTCCTCTATTTACCTTATCTACCTACAGAGAGGAAAAGAGGGAACATATAATAATGATGAAACGTCCTTTGGAGTTGTCACCCCAGGGATAATTCCCTCTTTAAAGATAATACAAAATGTCACAATTGACGCAAAGAACATTCCACCTATTCAATGTGGTATTTACATGGAGCTTTTAGTATTTGTTTAGCTTTGCTCTTCATGCTCATCTTGTATATTTTTAGATGTTTTGCAACACTCTCAACCCTTTTTACTTCAATATTATTTTAACATCCAATCTTGTTTTCACACTTTCTCTTTTGCAATCTTCAAGGACTTTTCATGATGAATGCTCCACTAATCTATTTCTCCTTTTAGAGGAAGATATAAATACAATACTTTCATACAATCAGGGAACTTTCCTTTAAAGGGAATTTGAGATTCAATTTTCCCAAAGAGCATACTCACCAAACTAAATGAGGTTTGGAGCCATGATTTCTGGGATGAGGAAATCTAAGCAATTTAAACATGAGAATGATGAAATGGATAAGAACTGGGGGGCATATCAAACCCCCTTTCATTGGTTTGAATAAAACAAGTGAAATGTGAAGATCCTTTAGTGAGGAACTCATGAAATTATTTTATCTGTGTACGTGGGTATGGAGGATATTATGTGGTTTCACATGCCGTTGGGCATATTTTATGGGATCTGAATGTATTAGCATAAAAATCAAAATGGTACGTGAACATTTTATTTTAAATTATAAATACGGAAGAATACTGTCTGCATGCATGGCTTTCTAAGATACAAATGTCATGCAATTAATATATTAATAATAACAAAACTAATAATAATAATGCTGCTGCTCATTATGCACAATGCATATAAGAAATCTTTAATTAATTTAAGTTTAAATCTATCTTTTGGTAGTTCGTGTTTTATCAAACACAAGGCCAGTATTGGACTTAAGCAAATTTGAGATCATGAAACACACTTTAAGGTAATATAAACTCAGTCAAGCTTCACAAAGCGGTGTTTGAATAATCGAGGTAGATATTTTATGAAAAATTGTAATTTCAAACAAAAACTCTAAAAATAATCCACAATTACATTTGTTTGATAGAAAAACTCTTTGGTTCAAAATGGATATTTGCTATTGTTTATCAGTAACTGATGATATTCTTCAACTGTTTAATAATAATTATTTAAGATATTTCCCAATGGAACATTAAAACAAAATGTTTTACCTAACATTATCTAACTTTATGTAATTTTAATCACAGGAAATGTTAACTGTGCTTACGGGTATTGCATTGATTCTTGCTTTCTAAAACAAAAATTATTGTTGACGCATTTTCCACATTTCTTATACAAATACAATAAGAATAAAGCTGCCTCGTATTGGCTCTTAGTTTGTTTTTCTTGCTTCAATTATGCACATTCCTCAAATACATAGACTTATCCTTCATACGAACAGCACAACAAAGATGAATTAATAAACCAACCAATCAAATTATTTAACTAAGGATTTTGTGAAGCTGGTTGCACAGCTATAGGAGTTTCACCATTTACACTTATTATCTCGGACTGATTGCTGACATCAGAAGAGCTAGGAATTTCACCAGACAACAAAGCATTACTTTGCGAGGAACTTGTGACGGATTTTGGTAAAAATTCGGTAATAACTACAGTAACATTATTTACTGTTACTGGTTGTCGATGAACTGAGCTTCTGTCAATATTTTTCAGTCTTGGACGTCTAAAATGAATTAAAACAGAAATCAAATGGATCCCACCATCCCTTTACTTACATATTACGGATCTTTTTCTGGGATATCTTTCCATCCGTATTGTTATTAGATATACTATGCAACTTTCTTTCTTTACTATCTTCCCTCCTTGGTTTAGGGGCTGGTGGGGGTATAGTTTGAGCAACTTGTTGGGCTACTAATTGAGGATTAAGTCTAGGTTTTCTATAATAAAAAAACATTGATCAACCCAATCCCCACTTGTTATCTACTTTTTCAATAATTTCATACCTGGTTGAAGTACCCTTTCTTACATCGCACATAGAACATTTAAAGGCTTCCGCAGTATTCCTAAAAGTACAAACGCTACAGTCCCAAAAATTATCTTCTACCACCTTTGGCTGACGTTTTGATCGCCTACAAGGAATTAGAATAAATATTTCCATTTTTTTGTAACACACCCACCCTCCTCCACTTACTTTTGCTGCTTTTTCCCATCCATCTTAAATCTTTGTTTTTTTATTCCATCTGTACAACATGAATTGTCACTGGTTGTTATAATATTTCCCAAAAACCCTTACCTTCAAAATCTCTTGTATATTGTTCTTTTAAAAAGAGATGTTTACAAGGGTGAAAATATAGAGCTCTCTCTTAATATGCGTTGTGAAGGAGAGAGCGGCTGATACTAATGTAAACTGATGTCCTTGTTTTTTGTAGCTCCCTTTTCTCAATACTAGAATATACCGGTTAAAGATTCCTTCATTGTTTCACCCTTTTCTTTTTAAAATTTCCACAATTTTCATAAATTCATGGCCTCCAAAGTTATAAAAAGATGGAGGTGGGTTTAGGAGGGGAATTTATTCAAATCTCAATATGCCCCAATATTTAAGGAATGTTGCGGGAAACAAGAAAACTACCAAGGGTGCCATATGTCTTGAACAGGAGTGTAAAAACAAAAACAGGTAAGAACGTTTTAGAACGTTAGGTTTATGTAGGATAATTGTAAGGATCAAGTGTAAATGAATTACGGCATGAATGAATGCATAATACGCAGGTTAAGATGGGGACTTTTTTGTGGGGGGTTTACTAATCTAATCATTTTGTTTTTGTAGGTAGTCCCTGTAGATTATATTAATGACAATTGACACAATTGTATAATAGGAGTGTTATTTTGATATGCGTTCTAGCAGTGGTATCCTCGTTTTGGACATACTGGTACCCGAGTACAAGGTAAGAATAGGAAGGCTTAGATTACTTGGTAAGGTCCAAAGTGGGACGTAGCCGACGTAGGAAATAAATTGTATGAGAGGTGATTGTGAATTATAAAATAGTAAAATTTAAAGCAGTGAGGTAATAAGATGATATAGATATAATTGAGGTATAATAATTGTAGGTTGATGAGCAATGTTCGACTCGCCTTGTAGCAATTGACGAGCTGATGTATAATATCAGAGATCAAAATGACGCAGTCGGAACGACTGTAAAACCCAGGGGGAAAAAGAAAATTAAACCAAATCAGTCAATAAAGAATACAGTTGCTGCTGAAAGTAGAAAAATTATAGCAGAAGAATGGAATCCGACAGAGTCTAATATTCGCGTCAACACTCGAGCACATAAGCACAAATCAGAGTTAAAAATGCCTGAAATACATCATGGAATTGCAAATTCATCAATGCCAATTCCCCTCAATACGATTATGAAGTCATGGAATAACATTCCAAAATTACATCAATATCGACCAGGGGAATTACAAGTGATTTATCATCGTAGGTCCGGTGAAATTGAAAAGGTTGAGACTGACCCGAGGAAGTTTGGTCATAAACTATCCAAGGTGAATTAAATGAATTTGAACTTGTTAACGACAAATGTACTATACTTCACTAATTTTTTAAGGGGTTGTCAGATTCAGAAGATGATTTTGCTAGGACGGAGCAGGATGCGGTTATTTCATCAACCAACCATCATTCACATTTTCAAAATCCTTCTAAAGGTAGCGAACTGTTTAAGGAAACAAGAATCCAACTTGAATCTTTTGTTGATGGTGCTATTGAAACGGATCCAATTGTTACCAAACCATTACATTGTGAACCAATAATTTTTCCAGTAGCACCGCCTGAGAAAGCATTGCTGTCGTCGGTGAAATGTCAAACCGTAGCCACTACATTTGTTTCTGTTATGGTTCAAACGAACAATAATATTGAAAATTCTGTTGAAAGGCAGACTATTTCTGAAGCTAGACATATCGTTTGCGACAGCAAGACTGCCCAAACTACAAACTTGTCTTCGTCACAAGCTGTGTCAAATCAACTGATGAACAATGACAACTTTGGAAAAGAAGCGAAAAATTTACTCAATCAAACCAGTCAGTATCAATGCAGTTCTAGTCAGACTGAACCAATGCAAACCATTTTAACTAGTCCATTACCATGTGCCTCGTATTCTCAAACAGATTATTCAATTGCAACTGCAATGATTAGTCGTGCTGTTGAAACTGAAGACAGTATTGCCGAAGTACAAGTAGAGTTGTTAAATGAACCAAGCAAAGAATGTAGTTGTAATTATAAAACTGAAAGCATGATAAATATCGATCGTCCAAAGATTTGTATGTCCTGTGAATTCCAAAAGTTAGAAATTGACGAACTTGAAGAAAAACTCCAAGAAAAATCCCAACTTTTAAGAAAAAAAGAAACAGAGATGCAAATTATTCAAAATAAACTTGACTCTATGCTGCGCGAAAAGACCATAAACGTTTTTAATGCCAGTACAAATACCAAAATTACAGAATACGACGATAAATTAGTGAACACTGAACCGTTAGAGATTCAATTACCTCAAGAGTATAAACAGTTGCAAGACGAAAATAAACAATTGCAGCAAGACAACGACGAGTTGAGAAATGCCGTCAAGACCTTGGAAACAAAGGTACAATTGTTTCAACACGGCCTTGGTAGATTAAAGATAGCAATCGAAAAACCCGTAAGCAATTTATTTACAACAAAAATATTTGTCCACTTGAACTGTATAATTCATTACAGATAGTCGATGATTGTCCCATCTCAGACGAGACGATTGAAAAGGTTTTATACCAAGCTGACAACTTTGTTTCAAAAACATCTACCTCGCAAAATAGAGCCTTCAAAATAAACGACCATCTTTCAGTTCTAAACACTTGTGTCACTGTTGCAAATGGTATTACTCAAGATACTAAACAATAAGCCGTAAGTACCATATAAAAATAACTATAATTCATTTCAAAAGTTAATACGGATTATTTTTCACCCATTCTGCAGATACCGCAACTGCACGAAGTTTTTCATCTTCTTCTTCCGACTCACTTCCATCCACGTGCCTTTTTCTCCTTAGTTTTGGTTTCTTTTGCTTTTTCTTATTTCCCTGTATCTCAAGAGCTATACAAGATGTGGACTCTTTAAATAAATAAATTCCTCCGTCACCTTCAACGGAGGAATTTATCATCACCTTTGTTGCAGGGACGTCATCAATTAACCTATTTTTATTATAAAGAGTAGCCATTTTATTTTATGTAACAAGCATACTTGTCCAACGCTTTAGATAGCTTTTTTGCAATAAATCTCTGTGTTTTTATTGTATTAAATTCTTCATTGATCCCTGCATCTGATTCATGTGGTCCTTTTTCTATATAGATCAATTAATTACTGTCCTTCCTTCTCTGATCCCTTGGTACACTTACCTTTTGGTAAATCCAATGAAGGGTCCCCCCTATCCTCATCATTTCCTTTTTTATTATGATTCTCCTTCAATTTTTTAGGCTTTCCCATTTTAATTCGCGCTCACTTTGGGGTACTCTGAGCTTTAATGCATTCATGTTAATTTAATTTCGCCAAATTCGACAACCTCTGACCCTTTCACTCAACTTCAAACCTACAAACTCATAGTTAATGATTATATGAAGGAACGTAATTAAAAAGTATAGAACGATATTGTTGTTTTAATATTCCCCGTCATCTCAGACACTCCTACCTACAGCCAGAGAGAGGTTCCATCATTCATGCATTTCCTTTCCTTCAATTTGGATCAAAGTTATTTTTAGGGGAGTTAACAGCTTTTCCTTAGTCTTCCAAACGTTAACTTTCTTAACAAGGTTTGTTGCTTGAGATTTAAGCTTCTTCAGTTTCAAAGATGACGGACGCAAAATACTTTACGACGACGAAGAAGGGAGAAATATTTGAATTAAAATCCGAGCTGAATAGTGATAAGAAAGAAAAAAAGAGGGAGGCCGTTAAAAAAGTGGGTAACAACATGGAATATAGATTAGGTTAAATAATATTTCTCGGTTTTTTTAGGTTATTGCATCAATGACGGTTGGAAAAGATGTTTCCGCACTATTCCCTGACGTCGTTAATTGTATGCAGACGGATAATTTGGAATTGAAAAAATTGGTTTATTTATATCTCATGAATTATGCTAAAAGTCAACCAGATATGGCAATTATGGCTGTAAAT